>VXBH01003597.1:281911-319240 GCA_013400035.1 Rynchops niger
TCCATAAACCCTTCCTCCTCTCCTTCTTCCTTACCAAGCTCTTCCTGCAATGCTGGCGAGGGTCCGGGGGCAGCTGAAAAACGCCTTAAAAAAAAAATGCAGATCGAACAATATTTGCTGCAACTTTGCAGGAACAGCTGGGGCTTTATCGGCAAAATCGGCTTCAGATGGCGAGGGAGCCCCCAAATTTGTGAGGCTGGTGGGAGGGAGAGCTGCTCCCACCCCAGCCCCAAGGAGAACTGGTCCTCTGCCTCCTGCCCGCACCAGGCAGCAGTGGGCTTGGTTTCCACAGCATCGTCGCCCTCGGTGGAGTGAGCCCAGTGGTTTTGCAACGCGTGGCAGAGCGAAAGGGTTAATGGCTGCAATGTTTTATCAGAATTTTGGAGGGGAGGGGTGGTGGGGGGGGAGTGTCTGTCTGTTTAATTACTTTCTGATCCATGGCATACCTCGTTCTTAATGAAGCAGTCGCACGCAGAACAACGGGCTGTATGAGCTTGGGTAAAAAGAATATCGTACTGAGTTTAGCTTGGTTTTGTCAGGCCAAGTGTTTCGGTTTGAATGTTTTTGTGCAGGAGGTAGGAACCAGAACGGTGAAGAATAGACGCAGGGTGGTGGAGAGGCAAGCGAGGAAAATATACCGCCGTTTAAGTTGCAAACCTGCCAATGGTTTTTATTAAAACGTAATTTCCATACATTAGGCACTTCATCTCTTATTCATTTGCTTCGAAACTTTCCTTGTCAGGCTGAAGTAAACTCCCTCATTGAAGTAGGAGAAATGAGAGACATTCTTCTCACTACCTCGCGGTTTCCAGCCGGCATTCATCCTCGGCGACTGCACTTTTGTGTGCGGGCGAGGGTGACATGCCTAAGAAGCCTGTGTCATCATGCACAATTACATCCCTAATCCCGAGCAAAGACACAGATGCCGTTTAAAAAAAAAAAAAAGCTGTGTTTCGTTTGACTTTCAAAGAAGCTTATGTAATGGCAGCATAATGAAACTGTTATTTTGGGGCTCGGATTAAATGTCAAAGTTTCAGATAACCCGTGGTTTCATCTTCCATGTGCCATGCTCGCCGGAAGCCACCACCAGCCTCCGTGTGCCCACTGCCCTGCCTGAGGATGGTCCTGGTCCCCGGTGGGCACCGAGCTCCAAGCTCAGCTTGCCCAGACAGAGGCGTGTGGCATGGAATTGATGCTGCTGTCCGCCAGGGCTGGGACCACCACGGCCACCTTGACCCTCCATCACATTCCTTTTGATTTACAGTCGGCGGTGTGAGGCTCATAGGTGATGCTCTAAGCCTTGGAGATCATACACATTAGTAAGCATTTAAGTCAGTGTTATAATTCACTCGCTTGTTAACCTGAGAAAATAATCTAGCTGCGGTATAGTGCTTCACATAAGGATTGTGTAAGCGCTCTGAGATTTCTACATGTTTTTATTCTTGCTTATCTGCTTATGGCAAGCTTCTTTCAGTTATCCAGATCGTCTCAGCACTCTACCCTGCCTACTGACACAGTTGCACTTCCATCTGGATGAAATGCAGGCAAACAGAATGTATTACTTCCAGTATGTGCTAATGGAGACCTCAGGAGGAAAGATGGAGAGAAGGACCTATTCCAAAAAAGCTCACGTGTAATGCTGAAAATCTTCAGTCAGGTCTGCTGGGTTGGTTGGTTCTTCATTTCTTAAAGCAGATTCGATAAAACAGGAACGGAGAGCCATTAAATCCCCTCCATTAAGCCTGCCTGTTTCCATGGGGTTAATTTTTCCCATGCGAAATAAATGTAAACTACGTACTACCCCGCATTTCATACGTAGCAGTGTAGATCCCTCCCCGAGGGGATGCTCTTGGTGCCGGCATAGTCTGGGAGGCATCACTTTGGCCCGTAGTGCCCACGTCTGTCACATACGCATCAGCTGGTGGAGATCTTGCTAATACTTCGCCCAACAGCAATCTGGACAAAAAGGCACATTTAATTTTCCCTTAAAAAAAAAAAAAAAAAGAAAAAGAAATCAGTGCGTTGCTCTTCTCGTTAAGTTTCTTTCCCTCATTGTGACTTCTCTGGCACATGGGGCTGCAGTGACATGATTCCTGGCATTGACCGCAGTCCAGAGACCTGGAGCGGTACCCAGCCCTGCGCGCAAGGGCCAGCCTCCTTGATTTTCGTCTGTCTTACTCAAACGGTGCCAGAGACAGTAGTATTTGTTCTGGAATACTCCATGTGAAATGTTTGACCCCTCAAAATACCCAAAACCAACTCCACAGAGTTCCCTCAGCCGAGGCCCGTGGTTGTCCAGCTTATCAGCATCAGCGATTTTACTGCGAGGAAGTAGCGATAGCTGTGATGTAAAGCGGCAGGGGAAAATGCTCTGATCCAGAAGTCGTGACGGCATTTACCGAGTCTGTTAGCCCCTCAATAAAAGGATTGCACAGTCGCTGGCCTTAAAGGTAATACAGATGTTGGCTGGTAGCCCTGGAAGGTTCTTGTCTTTTGGTAAGCAGGGTGGTTTCTCTGAGGCTGCTTGTGAGGAGCTTTGAAGGTTCACACCCAAACCCTCCAGGCCTGGCCATCTCATGGTGCGGCAGCAGAAATAAAACACCACTTTGTGCCCAGAACACTCGCTCCCCCCACCTACGCTTTTCCCAGAAACTGTCAAAAAAGATAGCTGAGATATTTTGTACAATCCTAATGTAATAAATGCCCTTACTGAGTGGTAAATGGAGGCACGGAAGTTTCTAAGTGACTTGCCAGCAGAGCAATAAATAGGATATAAAGATCGGGCTTCTGCGGCCCTTGGTAGCGATGGTTCCTTTCCTCACCTCCGCCTGGAGAACATGTTGTTGTGAAATGAGAAAAATGCAGCACAACTGAACAGATCCTTGAATACGTGTATTTTCAAGGGAACAGCCCATGGTGAGGTGTGTGTTAGCGTGGGAAGAGTGGTGTCCTGCGCTGGCACAGGGGCACTTGCTGCCGTGGCAGACTGGGTTCTGCAGCTGTTTGATCCCATATATGCTGGTCCTTCATGCTGACTACAGCTGCACGTCCCAGAGCATCCCGCGGGATGCAGGGATAGACCGGGTTTGGTTTTACAAAGTAAGCTGAGCTTTGCCATGCCCACCTTGAAACCTTTTGGTAATCCATAACGTAACAATATGTGCTGGCATGCTGAAGAGGTCTTCAGTGTCCCGCTCTTCCTGTGCTTTTCATAGAATCATAGAATGGTTTGGGTTGGAAGGGGACTTTAAAGGCCATGTAGTCCAACCCCCCTGCCGTGAGCAGGGACATCTTCACCTAGATCAGGTTGCTCAGAGCCTCATCCAATCTGGCCTTGAATGTTTCTAGGGATGGGGTATCTCCCACCTCTCTGGGCAATCTGGGCCAGTTTTCACCACCCTCATCATAAAAAATTTCTGCCTTCTATCTAGTCTAAATCTACCCTCTTTTAGTTTAAAACCAATCCTTTTTTTTGGTGGATGTCCATTCAGACTTGTCTTTCTGAGGTGGTCAAAATGCTAAAGTCATTCCTTAAAAAAACAGACCAAGTGCCAGCGTACATCTGCGGAATGAAATCCTGGCCCTCCTGCCAGCAGGGAGAAACTTCCTGTTGGCTTGGGTTTTGCTCCTAAGATGCTAAATAAAATGACAGAAGAGGCCGCCAGCTCTGGCTTAGGTGGTTTGCTTGAAACGGGGCCTGTGTTGGTGAGGATCAGCACAGCAGAAATACACCCCCGTAAAGTCGCAGGTGGATGAAATGGGGTTGTCCATCCCTGTCCTGGGAGCAAGCCTCACTGGGTTTTCTCTCCAGATGAGCCAAAACCACAGACGTACTCCCAGGGAGAAAACCAGACCTTAGGCTAAACTTGGCATTGCGTTGGCATCATGCCCCAAAATTTGTTGTACAAACGAAAACCATGTGCCACTGCCTCTCACCCGACACAGGAACCATGTGCAGGTACCAGCGCTGCCGGGGGGACCTTCCCGCTGCCACCGGTGTAAAAGCCACTCTCCTTCTGCTTGCAGGTATTCGCCCTCAAATCATGAACGGCCCCATGCACCCCCGGCCCCTGGTGGCGCTGCTGGATGGAAGGGACTGTACCGTGGAGATGCCCATTTTGAAGGACTTGGCGACGGTTGCATTCTGTGACGCACAATCAACTCAGGAGATTCACGAGAAGGTAACGCGAGCTGCGAGGGCGCAGGTGGGCCGGGCTGGGGGACGCTGTGCTCTGCCCTTCCTCTGCCAATTCTTCTTGAGCAAAAAAGTGTTCAAAGCTGCACTTTGAGTTGATCAGCAGATAACATCAACAGAAGCTATTGCAGATGAAAATTCAGTGAGGCTGTTTTAGAAGCCAGATGTTCTTTTGGGGAAAAAAAAAAGTCACCTTATCTCTTAGCATCGGATTTTGTACATCAATATTATTAACGTTTCTCATTTTTTTGAAGTCTGGTTGCTCGGTGCAGCAGTAACGGACTCTGCACCTCCCTGGGGTGCAGAGCAGTTGCTCTGGCTTTGCTAACACCATCTCGCGCCGCAGCTGATGGGGCTTCTCGGGGGCTGCCTGCACCCCAGCAGCTCATCTCTCCCCAGCAGTGAGCGGGTGAGGTTTGGGCAGCGTGCAGGCAGAGCCGGGCAGTGGGGATGGGTGTTTCTGCTCGGAAGCTCAACTACTTGTAAATACTTGTTTTAAAATTATTCTTTGTGCACATTTAGATAACTCAAATGAGGTTTGAAGGGTTCAGAAATCAATTCCAAGATCTGGGAAAGAGAACTACAAATAGCATCAGTGCTGATCTTTGCAGTGCTTCAAATATTAAGTGCGGGAGAAGGAGGATGGAGATTTTTATGAGACATTGACAGATGATAGATGAACCAGTCTTGGACAATTTGGATAGGTCTTGGGTTTCCAGAGCACAGAGGTAGCTTAAGGTGAGCACCGATGAAGGTTTGAATCTCCATTGAAGTGGACAGAGTGACTGTACAGCTCACACAAATCTTCTTAGGTACTGTTGAAAACAGACAGGAAAGGTTAATGTGAACAGTGGGACAGGTATTTGCACTTCGAGCATACAAAAGAAGGTCAAGAAATTATGAGTGACACACAGTTGTGTTCAAAAACAATAGACACTGCCGTAAAACCTAATTCCTTTCTAAAAGCAGAATTACTGCTGGTTGGAAGCAGAGGGATTAGCAGATAACCACCTGGAAAAGGGTCTGGGTGAGCCACTGGGTCAGTTTTCCTCTGCCTTCTCTCCCCAGACGTAACATCGTAATTTGCAGATACGCAGTCCTTTCCCAAAGGGAATGGCCTCAGTGTTGGTGGGTCACCCCCCTGACGGTTTTGATGACATCTGGAAGTGTCAGCTTGCACCATGCCTGAGTCAGACAGTGGTAAAAACTTACTGTGTAATATTGCTGATGCAGGAGGTGCCGGCATCCCCTCCGGGAGTCCTGGTGGCTTCTGACATCTCTCTTCTTTTCCAGGTATTAAATGAAGCTGTTGGGGCGATGATGTACCACACCATCACGCTGACTCGAGAAGATCTAGAGAAGTTCAAGGCCTTACGGGTCATTGTTCGAATAGGCAGTGGCTACGACAACATTGACATCAAAGCCGCAGGGGAGCTTGGTAGGTTTCAGCCCTGCACCCCAGTTCCCTCCCACATTCTCCTGGGTCTTTAAAACCAGCACAGGTACCTGCTGCTTCCCATGGGAGCGTGCTGGCAAAGTGGAGTTGCCTCCCCAAAGAGGGAGGTTGATTCAGCCCCTAAAATTACAGGTGCAGTTTACATTTTTTGCATGTAGAGAGTCTTATGACAAGAAAAATTGACCATGAAGTAAAGAAAAAGGTGCAGTTTTAGAAGGCAGCTTTTAGGCTGTGTTAAAACTACCCAGTCTGAGTCCCTCATTCCCACACTGTCCCCAGTTCCAGGTACCCCCTTGTACCGAGGGATATTTGGATGGCTGTCCTATTTCTGGCACAGGAGAGTTGATCTAGCTTTAGAAAATTGGAGGAAGGGTGTTCTATTATATTTATTAAGCCACATTAGCCTCTTGATCTGATCTAGTTCTCAGAGTTGTGCCCACACCACTGGGCAGGCAACGTGTCAGACAGTGGAGCAGGAATTGTGCGTTGGGTTGTTGCTGCCTCCTTTGCCATCTCATCAAAGGTGCCTCAGCAACTGGAAAAAGAGATTTACTGGGAGGGCATGTTACAGGGGCTGCCAAAATACAGAGGACCATATTTTCATAAAGGAGCCCCTATGTGGGGGGGGGCTGTGGGATTCTCCTGCACACCGGGGGTCAGGGAATGTGTGCAGGCTGCGTCGCGTGGCTGTCGGATGGTGCTGGGGCCACCCAATTTCCATACTGGTTTGGATGCTCACAGAGACCCTTGGCAATCTGCGCCCCCCAACTGAGAGAGCTTTATTGTAGCTGTGATTTTCACAGCTGAATTACAACCGGTTTTGATCATCTGATCCCAAGATTGAGTCTATCAAGCAGTCCTACAATAGTGTTTAGGATATGTTGTATTAAAGGTTATCTCTGGGGAAGTGAAGAATAACAGCCTTTTCACGTGAGCCATTTTACAAGGATAATTGCGATAAGAGAGTTTCAGATAGTCATTCCTAAAAACGCAATTTTCAATATAGTGAATTGTTTTTTTTTTTCGAGAGGAGAACAGTGTCTTCTCAGTGTAATGGTTTCTTCATGTTTTTAACTCTTATTGTTATTATCCATTATAACAATGTTCTGAGGCTTTGAACATCAAGAAAGGAAAAATACAACGAATAAAGTAATGGGATACTGCAGCATAATCCCTCTTCTTATGCTTGGCAAATTGGGTGGCCAAATGATGTGGTTTCGAGTAGAAAATGTAATGACTACCCACAAATGTAGCGTAAAGTTTAATTGGTATTGCTTTCCATAAGGTAGTTTTTAAACTCTGCAGTCAATAAATGGCCAGTGTCTGAACACGGTGCCTGGCCACACACCAGCAGCCGCCTGCACCTTGCTGGCCGGGCTGGTGGGACCAGTTTTGACCCACTAGAAGACACACCTGCAACAAGATGCTGGTGCTGAACCATCCGCCGTGGGTATTCAACCCCCGGTACCAGCAGCTCCTGCTGGCACAAGAGTACATAACAGCATAAGAAACTCATAAAAGCAAGGGGTCCATCAGAAAAGGGACAAGCAGGGTTGGTGGTGGGGACCCTCCTCCTTCTTGTCTCTTCGCCCATCGGCAACCACAGCCTCTGCCTACAAATGGGCAGGAGCAGTTGCCTGATACTTAAAACGTGTGGTCATCTTGGGAATCCGTCCCTTCCCCTTCACTGGGGTGGCGGTCCGCATGGTTTCTGGGCTGCACTCGCATCCCCGAGGTAAATCAAAAGTTCCCTCTGTGGAAGAGATGGGGAATGTCAAATGAGACAGCATCAGCTTCAGGAGCTCGCAGGGACCAGAGCACCATGTCCCTGTCACCTGAAAGGGAGAGGAGGTGGACAGTGTTTTCAGGGGTCGATCGGTGGTGGGTTTTTGTTCCCTGTAGAGCCAGTCTCTTTTTTTTCCTGGTTTCTGTAGGTCCTACAGACAGCCATAGGGTGGAAAACAGTTTTAAAAACAGAAAAACAGGTTCCTGGGAGCAGGGGGATGGGAAACAGATTTTCAGTTTTGAACAAAATCAATGCCCCTTATGGTGGAAGGGGATTTTCTGGATATCTTATTCTCTCTTTATCTCCTACTTTTTCATGGTTTCTACTGAAAGGCCCCAGTCCAGTAAAGAACTTAAATACACATCCATCTTTAAATGTGTGTTTAAATCACATTGAACCCGGTGGGATATAAGCATGTGCTTAACTGCTCTGCTGAACAGACGTGAAATGAAGCACACCCTGACTTGAGTTACTGAGCCAGAGCCTGGATGGGGCAATGACTGGGGAGGCTTTTTCCGTGAACTCAATACTTGCAGCTCCAGCTGGGGACACGGCGGTTTAAAATGAACCTTTTGTGGCAAAGGAACAAAAGCTCTGTTATGGAGACCCCGTGCTGGGGCAGGCAGGGGTGTGCAGCAGCGGTGGGGCCGGGGTAGAAGAGCCGCACCGGCACAGCCATGCCCCCTGCCCTTCCCAGATTTTGGGAAAACCTCCAAATTTTGTGGCAGGAGCGATGGCTTCCTCCTGCAGGAGTGTGGGTGGGTGTTTGTGGTGGGTGGAGGTCCAAGGGGTGTTTGGAGTTGATCGTTTTGGCACTTGGCGGAAGGAGAAGCTGGCCGTGCCACACCGCCCTGGTGCACCATCCTGCTCCAGTGCACCAAATTGTTGGTCCTTAAAGAATTTAATGGTTGAACAGTCTCATTGTGGAAAGGAGTGACTTCTGCCAGCACGATTTAAGTCGCTTCGAAGGTAGATTGAACTAAACGAGAATAAGCCTTTCTATTGCAAAACAACCCTTTGCTGCTGGAGTTACTCTTGTGTAGCTATCGCACTTGAAATCTGCAGTTGTCCTTACTCCAGAGAGATGCTGGGGTGGAGTGGAACCCCCCAAGCATTACTGGTCATGGTGGTTTTTGCAGATTTTAGGCTGCTGTACCTAAACCATGCACGTCCTTGGAAAACATTACTCGCAATGCTTAAAAAAATGCTGGGCTGTTTGGGAGACGTGAGGGTGAAGGGCCAGGAGCCCCTCTGCTTTGCTGAGCCACCGTTGTGCTTTGTGGTGTTGCCTCTGCAGGGATCGCTGTCTGCAACATCCCCTCGGCTGCCGTGGAGGAGACGGCCGACTCCACCGTCTGCCACGTCCTCAACCTCTACCGACGAAACACGTGGCTCTACCAGGCGCTGCGGGAAGGCACGCGGGTGCAGAGCGTGGAGCAGATCCGGGAGGTGGCCTCCGGCGCCGCCCGCATCCGGGGGGAGACGCTCGGCCTCATTGGCTTCGGTACGTTGGTGAGGGGCAGCAGTGTGGGGAGCGCTGACGGCCCAGGGCACCTTTGAGGAGACGGCACCACTACAGTGCCCAAGGAAGGACCTAAAATGAGCATTTTCAAAACCAGAACCACCACAGTGGGTTGGTGTGAAGTACGGAGAACTTCTTATGCCGATTTTTTGGGGAAGGAGCTAAACTTTCTGAACCTTGGCTGAGTCCATGGAGGAGTGCTGCTGAAACCTGGCAGTGCCCCAGGAGGGACCACACCTGGTAGTGCTGCCGTCCTCTCCCGAAAATATCCCATCCCCGAGCCACTGCTACACCATCCCGGCTCTTTCTGTGCCCTTCTGCCCTGTGTGGTTGCAGGGCTGCGTAAAACGGAGTTTGTCTTCAGGTCACCCGTAGCAATAGAGAGTTTCAGCATCGGAGGCAGCATCACCTCTGCTAATGGCTCTCTTGCCTGTCCTTGGGAGCAAAGTTCATCCATCATAAGATGGTTCAAGAAGTGCATCTGGGCAGCATAAACCCATCCAGCACTTGGTGGCCAGACACATGCAAAGTGGCAGAAACGCGAGTGGAGGAGATTCAGCAAGTTGCCAGTTTAGGGAGCAGTTCTGGCTGCTGGAGGGTGGCTGCCGGTGAGGGAGCACCAGCCAGGAAGCGACACGAATGCTGCAGCAGCATTTCCACTTGCTTTTGGTGCAGCAGCCATTCTCCCCGCTTGTCCTGCAAAGCCCTGGGCTAATTAGCGCAAAAAGCTGGTATATGAGTGTATTTAAATGGGGAAACTGAGGCAAGGGGGGTGAGGTTACAGCAGGAGACCCGAGTTAGCCCAGGTCCATCTCCCAGGGCCAGGGTGAGGGCAGCAGCACGTCCCTGGCTGTGTGCTCGCAGCTGGGCATCCATGCGGGCACCCAGCTGATGTTGCCTGGTCAACCGTGCCACCTCTGGGGCATCAGGTGTGTGCATGCACGGGGGGACGTTGTTCTGCGCTGCCAAACTGAGGTGCCGCACCGCTGCTAACTGGAAAAATTAACAGATAAATAAATAATTGAGGCTTGGCACACAGAGCCTGCGCAGCCTTCATGGTGGGGATGGGCAGGGAGGTCTCCAGCAGCTCAGCAGACATCCCTCCCCAGCACAGCGGCCGCACTAGCTTTTTGCTTCCAAGCCACGACAGTTGTCTTCATCATGCCCAATTAACCAGACGTTCAGCGAGACGCTGAAAAACCTATCAAAAACAAGTTGCCTAAAAAAGGCAGTGCTTTTTTCTTTCCTTTTTCAGCATTTCTTGGTAGACACAGCACCGCAGAGGATTGTTCCTCTGCGATGTCCAGAGCTGATGTCGATAGGGCTGAGCCACATGGTGGGCCTTCCCTGCCAGACCTGCACCGCCACGGACGGTGCCATGTGTTCATGTGGCCCTGAGCTGGCAGATGCCTAATGGCCTCTTCATTTTGTTTGGTTTTCTCTAAAATTTTAAAACAAGCGTCTCGCATTTGCTTGAGCCAAGCACTGTCCTTCCCGTGCAAGGTGGCCTGGGTTTGCCCTCTGGCCAGTGTCCCCTTAGGGGCTGTGCTGGGAGCCCAGGAGGTCCAGGGGACTCCCCCCAGCGGTCCCTGAGTCACACTGTGGGGCCAGGCTGTGGGGCAGTTTGGCTGCGTGGAGTCAGGGTGATGGGAATCAGTTAAGTTAACCCCTTTTTCCTTCACACACAGGTCGCACTGCGCAGGCGGTCGCAGTCCGAGCCAAGGCGTTCGGCTTCAACGTGATATTTTATGACCCGTACCTGCAGGACGGGATAGAGAGGTCCCTGGGAGTCCAGCGAGTCTACACGCTCCAGGATCTGCTCTATCAGAGCGACTGTGTCTCGTTGCACTGTAACCTTAACGAACATAACCATCACCTTATCAATGACTTCACAATTAAGCAGGTAATTTGCCATATGCACACAACAAAGAGTGTTCTGCTCTTCAGTGGGCAAATCCCACGCGTGGGTGCTGGCCGTGGGTCCCTCTGCGGTCATGGCCACAGCAAGCCAGTGCCTTAGTGCCTACGGGCTACCTCTGGAATAGCTGGTTGCACCCATCACCCCGTCTGTCTCCCCGTGGTGCTCACTGGGGGGTAGCGTGCGACCAGGCAAGCCATCGCTGCGCCTGTGGTGTGGAGTGATGGCGGGAGCGGGTTTTGTTTGCCAGCACCAGCCAGAGCTGGGCTTTCCATAGAAAACCCACATGCAGCGGGATGGGGAGTGCTCTGGGGCAGGAGCACAGCCGCTCATCATGAAAAGCGGGGTGCAGTCCCGGCTGGAGGCCCCCAGGGCACCCACTGCTGCTTCTGGGCAGGGGTAGGACCAGGTCACCGCACCGAGCTCACTCTCATCTCTCTCTCCCCGGGCAGATGAGGCAGGGAGCGTTCCTGGTGAACACGGCGCGCGGGGGGCTGGTGGACGAGAAGGCCTTAACTCAAGCCCTGAAGGAGGGACGGATACGAGGGGCTGCGCTTGACGTGCACGAGTCTGAACCATTTAGGTAAAGCTCTGGCTTTTTCTTGGGTTGCCATCCATAGCCAGGGGGTACACAACACCCACACGCCTTGTCACACAGGGCCAGCGCTGGGGGACAGTCCTGCGCGTTCGAGAAAAGGCCCAGCACTGTGCAGCATCCATCGGGTGTGGGCTGGCACTGGGGTTACAGGGGTTCAAAGGGACACTGGGAGCTTAGAACAAGCAATTGGCTTGCATTTTACAAAAGAAAAAAAAATATCGCTTACTAGTCCACGAGATGAGATTTACTGTGTTGTGTTGGGCACGTTTGCCCGCAGGCTGCTGCTGTGTAGCTGGGAAGGGGTCGGTTGTAAGTGGGAGTGTAGTTCCTCGCACCACAGACTGGGGCAGTACTAGTAGGTTGCTTGTGTTTTCAGAAACAAATCAGGAAAAAAACCCAAGTGTGCTCCTACAAAGGGGGAGCCCCCATGTCTGCCCTCTCCCACCTTGTGCTGGGTGACGCGCAGCCTGTCCCCGCATCCCCGCGCTGCTGCAGAGACAGCCCCAGGCGTTTATTCCTGTAGGTACATTACGAACAACCCCCCGGTAGGTTCTTTTTTCAACCCTGTTGGTTCTTTTCTGGTGCATTTTCACTTTGTGGCCTGCACCGGAGCTCTGACGCCTCCCCAGTGGTTCCATGGCCATTTCAGGCTGGCGGGAGGCTGTTGGGCTCCTTCCAGCCCAGGTGCCACAGGTGAGGGGCTGGGACCTGAGGCTTGCACACACAGAGGGCAGGCCGCAAGCCTTCTGCCATTCATAACATATTTAATTCTCATTTTAAACATTGATTAATCTGTCTTTTTTTTTTTTCCTCCCTGCTCCCAGTTTTGCTCAAGGCCCATTGAAAGATGCTCCTAATTTAATCTGTACCCCGCACACCGCTTGGTACAGCGAGCAGGCATCACTAGAGATGAGAGAAGCTGCTGCTACTGAAATACGGCGTGCGATCACAGGTACCCGGCCCCGCGGTGAAGCCGGGGTCAGCTCATCTATGCGCCTGGAATGTGAGCCCGGAGGGGCAGAGACAGGGCCTCATCCTGCCCGTGTCCCAGCAGGAGCCAGGGAAAGGGGCTGAGAAAACCAAACTTTATTTTTTTGTCATTTGGGCACGTTTGTAGTTGGGAGGGTTGGGGCTTTTTTTGTGGGTTTTGGGTGGGTTTTTTTAAATCAATGGGGCACTTGCGCAGCATGGCAAAGACTAGTGTCTGTGACTGGGAAGAAAAGGACAGTGAAATAGTAATTGCTGCCCCTTTTAATGGTGCTAACCCAAAAAATGGTGCAGACCACAGCCGACTGCATGCCAAAACCAAATCCCAAAGCAGAGAAGCCACCTGTGTCCAGCTCTTGCTGTAACTGAGCTTGCTGCAAGGTGGTGGTCGTCGTGCTCCAGCAAGTGGGTGGTTCTCTTGGCCTAAAAACTGCCCCCCTCGTTAACGTGGAAGGCACAGCTTCATGTCTGGCCAGGCCCTGCTTTGAAAGCAGTGGGCTCGAGGGAGCAGGTTCCCTGAAAGCAGGAAGCTGGACTCCAACCCTGTACCTTGGGACAGCCAAAACATTCTCCTGAAACAAGGGATACGGGCTTTCCCCCCCCCGCCCCCATCCTTTACACTAACAAATACAGTGAAATGGAAAAATCGTAGCTTATTAGAGGGTGATAAAGCTAGGACTTGCCTGACACATACTTACCTCTATCACCAACTCCAGGGCGCATCCCAGAAAGCCTACGAAACTGTGTGAATAAGGAATTCTTTGTCACAACGGCTCCGTGGTCAGTAATAGATCAGCAAGCAATTCATCCAGAGCTCAATGGTGCCACGTACAGGTAAGCCGGAGAAGAGGATCACCCCAGCCCGCCGCGCAGCGGCTTCTCCTGCAGAGGCAGGGGCTGGATCCCAGCTGTGAAGTGAGCATGGAAACCCAGCAACAACTTCTACATGGCCCAGGTGGTGACTGCAAAGTCCCCCTCCTTGGGGACCAAGTAGTCAGGCTGCTGGGATTACTAACGCTGCTTGATCTAACCCCGGGTTTATAAAGCCTCCCATTTAGAAAGCCTTCATTCTGGTGGGCCAGCAGTCACTGGTGTGGCGTCTCTCCAGGTACCAGGACCCCCAGGGCCATTAACAAGCAGGACGTAACTTCTAAACCAAAGAAGCAATTGCAGATCTGCTTCTTCACTTCTGTCCATGCGCTGGCTGCTTGTGGGTTAATGAGCCAGGGTGAAAACACTAAATATAGGCCTTCCAGTCAGGTGCCCTGATTTCCACCTACATCCCTGAGATCAGGGTTATTTATTGCTCCGCCTGGGACAGCTCAGAGCGCGCTGATAGGAGACAGGAGGACTCCGCTGGAGCATGGGCAGCCTTCAGCATATCACCATTCCCGAAAAGACTCTGGGATCCCAAATAAACCTGCAGGGCACATCCGGTTGTGTTTTGGGGCGGGAGCGGATCCAGCAGCCGAGCCCTTGAGAGGGCAAGGTCCTGAGGATGTGCCACGGCCCTGCACACTCGCACGTGCCTGCAGGTCACAGGCAGCGATTGGTCACTTTGACTGGCAGAACACATAGATCGAAACATCCAAACCTGGTGACAGCATCCCCCTTGGTCCTGCTCCTGACTGCTCTGAAGCGCATGAGCGATGCCATGACCCTG
Organism: Rynchops niger; assembly: GCA_013400035.1. Taxonomy (NCBI): domain Eukaryota; kingdom Metazoa; phylum Chordata; class Aves; order Charadriiformes; family Laridae; genus Rynchops; species Rynchops niger. The sequence continues at coordinate 296,037 of VXBH01003597.1, forward strand.
GGGACAAGCCCTGGCTTCCCAGCTTGACCTCCGCAGGGTGCTTCATCCTTGCTAATCTCCTCAGGAGCCACAGTTCCGCTGTCCCCATAATCTGGGGTCAACTCACCACCTTCATGGGCAGGTGAAGCCTCCCTTCCCCTCCCGGCTTCCCCCTCCGCCTTCCCCTAGGGCGATGGCAGCAGCAGGGAAGCGCTTGTGGTTGGGTCCCTCAGTCCCCATGTGTCCAACAGACCGCCAGAGGGTTTTGGCCTCGCTGCCCCCATGTCACGTCTTCCTTGCAGATGGCTCAAGAAATGATAATTTCTTCTCCTTCCTCAAACCCAGTGTCATTTCTTGTAATAGGTATAACTCACCCTGCTCTTTGAAAGGAAGATGGAATAGATCTAGCCCCATTTTTCAGCTGTGCTCCCTGGTTGCATGAGGAAGACGCAGCTGCCCTTCAGTAGGGGGAAATCTTAAAGACACCGGGTGTAGGTGTTCGAATGTATTCACACGCAGGGATGATTACAGTCAGCATGCTAGTGCTTGGCATGTCAGAGAGCATTCAAGAGGATTCCTTACCCCATTTTCCAAAAGAGAAAGGTTTTCTTATGGTTCAACAACCTGCTGGAAGCTACAGAACAAGGCACAGTCCCAGTATCGTAGTGGAGGACACTTACCCGAGATCTGTGTCCGACCTGTCCACCTCACCAGGTTATGGTTGATACAGAATTCCCCAGCAAAGGCCTGTCTAGAGCTTCGAGGGAAGAGCTACAAAAAAAAAAAAAAAGCCTGACAAAAAAAGAGAACAGGGAAAGAAACAGAAGAGTAGAGAGACACCGGTGTCATGGAGGCAAAGCAGTGTTACAGGCACGGGGATGACAGCCAGCACCCTTCTGCGCTCATGGAACGCTGCAGTAGGGCTTAGAGAAAAGAAAGCACAAACGGGCGCAGAATGGGAGCGGATGGGGGTCTGAGAGCATGGATCAGTAGCTGCTGTTCAGCACATCGGCTCCGATACTGCTGCTGGCCTCCAGGGAATGAGCTGCATAAAAACACCCAAAACTTGCTCCTGGAGAGGATTACGCTCTCCTCTGTACTTTGCCCAGAGAGGGGGTGGAGGCCCCATCCCTGGGGACATTCAGGGCCAGGCTGGATGAGGCCCTGAGCAACCTGATCTGGTTACAGATGTCCCTGCTGCCTGCAGGGGGTTGGACTAGATGGCCTTTAGAGGTCCCTTCCAGCCCAACACATTCCATGATGCTGCCTTTCCCTTGTACTAGTTTCTGCTCTGGTGGGCTCTATTTTGTCAAGGGCATTTGGTTTATGTTAAAATAAATTAATTTGTGCCCAGCTATTAACGGGATGCTAGGAGTCTGCCTCAACATACAGGCATCCAGCACAGCTTTAGAAAAGCGCTCTTCAAGCCAGTGATTTCTGTTCAAGCAGCTTTAAAAAAAGCCAAGGGGGTTCTGTGTTGCTGAGAAGAAACTTCAGTTGCAGGCATAAAGGTTTCAGTTACTGCACACCTAGGAAATACTGCCTCCGAGCTAGAGGAATACGCTGCTTTCCCCACCGCAGGCTCAGGGTCGGTACCCTCCAGGGCCTGCGAACAGCCTGCAGAACACAAAAGCGACATTCTCCTGGCGAGAGGGTCCTGCTGCCTGGCTGGAGTTCATTTATACCTGTTTTCGTCTTCCTCAGCCGATTGGCAAAAGTATTTGGCTCCTCACGCAGTTCAGCATCAGGAAATCGTTACTATGGGTCAAGGTATCACATCTCTAGTATATACTTCTAGTATTAAAAGTGTCAAGTTCAGGCAGACAATGCAATAGAGGTTTAGAACAAACTGACTTCATATAAAATACCTTGGGAATTAATAGAAAATATTGACTCTAGCATCATCTTCCTCATCTCCATCACTAGAGTGCCTGGGGTTTTCACCTGTGTGAGAAAGGACTCCGTAGCAATAAAACCTCTTCCCTCTCCTTTCAAAGCATGAACTGTACCGGCTCGTCAAGCAGTGCCAGCATTTAGATATTCTTTGTTAGTCACAGCTTGTTCAGGGGTGCAAACACAAGAGTCGTCACAGTTTTTGCTTGCAAAGTTGCTGCGATGCCTTTGCTGGCGAAGCTCCGCTCTGAGCTTGGGCATCGAGCCTCCCCCAGTGCGAGTTCCAGGGAACTGTGAAGGTAACAAGTAAACCTCGCCAGGAGACAGCCTCAGCGGTTCTTGCCACTGTTAGCACTGCTCCGCAAACGGAAAGCTGAAGCAGTGACCAGCAGGGAAAGAAGGGATGGGGGTCAGGCACAGCAAGTGAAAAATAGGAGTCTGGACCCCCAGCAGCATTGGTTTAGCGCTGAGCTATCCCTAAAAGCAAAACCAAACCCGGCTCTAGCAGAGAAGTGGAATCGCTGCGGTTGGAATCTCTCTTGCATTGTCTGTGACAAACCTGCTTCTCTCTGTCCCCTCTCCCAGGTATCCGCCTGGGATGGTCAGCGTGGCACCGGGAGGAATACCGGCAGCTATGGAGGGCATCATTCCCGGCGGCATCCCTGTCACTCACAATCTCCCCACGGTGGCACATCCTTCCCAAGCTCCATCTCCCAACCAGCCCACAAAACATGGGGACAACAGGGAACATCCCAACGAGCAATAGCAGATAATTTAAAAAAAAAAAAACAAAAACAAAACCATTCAATAAACTTGGGACCAAGAGACATTGGGAAAGAAGTTATACACGAACTAATAAAAAGAATTTGATACGAAATTTGTAATGTTGCTTTTGGACAGACGCATCATTGATGTTCCAGTATTAATGACAAAGCGATAGCTGTCAAGACGGGGGAGAAGCCCTGAAGAAGTCACCTGCTTACTGAAGCGCTGAAAACTAGGGATGTGACACATTAATGATCAACTTCTGTTATTGTGTGTTAAGTTTCCTTCATCTGTGCATCAATCACATGAATAAAAATAGATCCATCCCCCCCCCAATTCCTTGGGAAGGACAGGGCTTCCGCACCTGTTTCCCAAACCATTGCATAAAGCAATTCTTAAAGAGTTAACATAGAAATGTAAGAGGAAACCATTATGTGGCTTCAGCCCTTTCCTTAATCTTGTATCTGGTTCCCTCTTCTAATGGGAGGCATCAGCACTGGCTTAGAAATGGAAGAAAAAAAAATAACAATAATCATCCTTTTTGCAGTCTCACAGGGCCAGTGCCATGTACCAGACGTTCTCCTGCCAGGTTTAAGTTCAAACCATTCCGGCCGGGAGCCGTGGGATGGGGAGGGGAGAAGGGGCTCCCGGCCGCGGAGAAAACCAACTGCCCGTCTCTTCTCTGCCCCATACACTGAATAAAGTAGCTGTGCATTCACCTCTGCCCGGCAATGATGCAAGAAAAATAATAAAAAAAAGGAAAAAGGAAAGAAAAAAAAAAAAAAAAAGAAGAAAGTATTAAGTTTCTCACACACTATTTGTACTCAAATATATTTTCTCAGTTTTAAATCTGCAGCTATTTTATCAAGTGGAAAAAAAGTCTTGAGCTGGAAAGGGTTCAAGAATAATGTTGCATTTCCTTATGTCTCAGGAAACACTTTTTATGGTAACTTGTCAGACTGTCTATGAACAAAACCCACTTTTTTAGACATTGATAAAAGTCTTCTTTTCTTCACGTGATATTTTATACAAGAACACTTCAAAATGTGTTATTAGATGTGACTGATTTTAACAAATCCTATTAGATTTGTATCAACTAGTTACATGTTATATTCATAGTCTTTTGTGAATCATCGCCTTTTTGTTTTTGAGAAGATGGCCTATTTTGAGCCTTTGTATGGGTACATTCCTGTTTCTGTGGCAAAAAAAAAAAAAAAAAAGAAATCTTAAGCTGTCCCAAACAGAAAAAAACAAAAAAAAAAAAACCAATGGCTATCAGAAGTATGTTTTGTTTTAGTGTGTTACCGTTATTGTATTTGTTTATTGTAAAGGTGGACATTTAGCGTTCAGTGCAGTTTTCAATAAAAAGTGATAAAATTTCTATAATTTCTGGAAGGTAAGAGCTGTCGCTGCAATCTGACTGAGGCTTTCGGTGGGAGCCGCGGCGCACGCAGAGTCAGGCACGGAAATGCAGCTCCCAGCACCCTGTGCCTCCTCCGAAACCCAAGACGATTTCACAGCGGAGAGCGGGTAAGTTTTTCCTCAAGTCTGAGTTTGGGACCAGCAGCAGCCGGGACCCACTCGTGTCACCGTCAGCAGAAGGATGACGCTTAGAGAGCTGGGATGCCATCGGCCAAGGATCTGCCCTTGGCTTCCTGCAACAGGCACCAACAAAAGCCGGAGAACCTCGGTCCCCGCTTGCTGCGTACAGGTCAGTTTTACAGCGGCGCTGCTGGGGAAAGGCTGAATTTTGTTTCCTGTCCAGACTTTCAGGGGGTGCCATGCATAAGCTGTAAACTTAGAATTTGTGACTATTTAAAACCAAGTGGGACGCTGTACGCAGCCTAGGTAGAAAAAGGATCGCTATAGTTCCCATCAAGCTGCGGAGGCAGCTACACCTCCAACCACATTGTGTTTGTACCTCCTCAAGAAAGAAAGCGTTAAGGAAGCGCTAGGGAAGAAGGCTGGAAACATGCCTGGGAGGTGCCGCCCTGGCCAAAAGGCCTGTCTTTTCCCTGGCGCAGAGCGTGAGCGCACACCGCGGGCGAAGAGCTTGTCTGGAAAGGGGCTAAAAAAGGTTGAAACCAAAAAGTGTCTCAGTTACAAAACTCTGTATTTTGTTCTAAATTAAACGGAACACTAGTTCCCAGCTTCAGACACGTTACAAAAGAGGTCACCTTTCAGAGGGGAGTGACTGCTGTCACTGATAACAGCACACCAGTGATGATCCATCAACGCCACGAGAAACCAGGAGGATAAAACTGGTTAGTTACAGAGAAGGTGTTTGGGAAATACTGAAACGATGGTAAAAACAAAGAGGAAAAATATTTAATTGATGTTAAGGTGGAGAGAGTTGTGTCCTGGTTTGCCAAACCATGACAAGTTGTTTTAAAAAATAAACCAGCTCTGGTACTTTGGTGTGTTTTTAAACAAGCAGTTGCATCCCGGAGGGGTGCCAGTACGTCCCTGCGTCACAGGACGTGGCGTGGCGCTTGCCGGGGGCTCCTCCTGCATCCGCTGCCAGCGGTGGCCTGGGCACGGGACAGCGAGAGCCTTCGCTCAGAGCCCACAGGGGACGGCAAATGCGGGGTTTTCCATCCGACACCCAACCTCCCTCTCAAGCAGAGCCAAGGACGGATGCAAACAGCCAGGCAGCATCTGCTGAAGTGCTGCAAGCTCAACAGGAGCAGAAATTAAGTAACCTCAAGGGTTCCAAACCAAAGGGCAGCTTTAGGAGTTCCCCTCCGCAGGGGGGTCTCAAGCGCCTGCGGTGCAAACACCAGCACAACACGCAAAGAGAAGAGCCGTGGAAACGGAAAGGGCAGAGTATCATCCCAATGAAGATCCCCTGGAGCAGCGGGAAGCGGCACACTACAACTCAAATGGAAAATTATTGGGCAAAGAAATGGGAGATGGAGAGTTGCTGCTGAAGCTTTGTGCCGTTGCTGTGCTGACAGAGCCGTACGCTGGTGTCACACTCAAGGCCAGCAGGCAGGGAGGCACTCTGGTGGTGACGGGTGTCGGAGGAGCCTAAAACAAACAGCTTGAAGGTAACAGACACTAAAAAAAAAAAAAAATGAAAAAAAAAAAAAAAAAAAAAAAAAAAAAAAAAAAAAAAAAAAAAAAAAAAGGGGGGGGGGTTAAGGGAAGTTACTGAACAAAAAGGGAAAAACAGAAAAGCAGCAATTAAATAAGGGTCTCTAAATGCACACAAACTGATTTTGTTAATGGCATAAACACAATCTAGTAATATTTGCCATAAGCCATGCAGCAGAACTTTGGAAGAATCCAGAATGACTAAGTTTTAATATGTTAAAACCAAAAGAAATACAGGGATTTTCACTGAGGAATTCATAAATAAAACGAGAAAAAACGACCAGATGTAAAGGAGGTAGCCATGAAAAGCCAAGTTCTGTGCTAGGAAAGCGTGTGCTACTGCCAGCAATAATACGAGGAAAATAACACCGAGAAACACAATTTTATATATATATATATATATATACATATACACACACATATATATATATATATATATATATATGTATATACTCGGCTAAAAGAGCAGAACTTGCCGACAAGCTGCAAGGTAGCATTTGCAAATGAATCTCAGTATTTGTAAACTTTCAAGTATGAAGGTGAAGGAGAGTACCCATGAACGTACACCGACCACCGTGCTAGCACGAAGCAGGGGTTTGCATCTCTTTAATCTACAGGTACATGAGGTTTGGGTTACTTGGATTTCGAAAAAAAAGACTTCACCAGTTCCGAAGTGAGCCGGGAAGCGTCTTAACCTGAACATACCATTTTACAGCAGAGCAGAACAAAACAATGATCAAGAAAGCCACGAGCTCTGAAGTACCGGGACTGTTCTCTCATACCAGAGCTACCGGAGAGCACGGGGCACGCTTCTGAAAAAGAGCGGAACTGGCCGCAGGGTGAACTTCCACTGGTGAAGTGTCGGCTGGGGACGGGGATCGTCCGGCCACAACAACAGGAAATCAGGAAAGACCCGCTCGTCAAATTTGGCTCAAGGCAGACGTTCACATTGGATGTTCTCCCCAGGTTACAAGGAAGCTTTGCTTCCTTAAACAGAACAGTACTGCAGAAATCAAAGAGGGGGGATGTTAAAATTCTGCACAGCGTTTTGCACACCCCTTGAAGTAGCCTCCTGAAGGTAGGAGCTTATCCTTGTGTCCATTCCGATGGTGCTCTGCACAGGGAAGCTAGTCCTGGGTAAGCTGGGATCGGAATTTCCAGCAATCCTGTCACTGGGGATCTTCTAGTGCTGGCACTTAGTCCAGAACTAGAAGGACCTCCAGAAATGCACTGGGTTACACCATGACAGGTCAACGATGGCCACCAAGCCAGCTCAGATCACGGAAAGTCGCATCCCAGCTTACTCTGCATTTAGTTCCCCTGGACAGAAGAGCTTTAAGTCCTCAGCTAGACAAGATCTAAAAGGATCTCACAAGGTAAGAAAAGGACAAAAAAAAAAAAAAAAAAAAAAAAAAAAAAAAAACCAACACAAAAAAAAAAATTTTAGAAAGCAAACTTGAAACAGGACCATATGCTTGTGAAGAGCCTCTTTAGTATCTGCGGTTTGCCTGTGTAGTTCAGGTAGCTCACGTACATTGCAGATAAGCATGCATTCTTTCACCTGAACATTTGCGCATGCACCCATCGGAGGAGATCTAACGGCCAAAAAAAAGGTGAAGACATTTCATAATAAACCTCAATGGAATCCGTGATGGGAAAATCGCTAAGTTAATACAGTACTTCATTATTTCTATACTTCTGGTGTCGTCACCACGTTTATGTAGGAGTTGTGCACATTTCAACACCATTTAAGCAGCATTTGGAAGAAAAAGCAGCAAGTTCCTCAGGGTTTCCATAGCTCTGAACTACATAAAAATATGTGCTATGGGGCTTCTTTCCAAATTCTAATTAAAACAATTGCATCTACCGCAGAATTCCTTATTCAACCACCACACCATCAAAAGTGCTTTTCAAGACAACCTGAATTGCACTGTATATGTAAAAACTGGCATTAACCTTTAGTGTTTAAGTGAGATTTTTAGATAAACTTTATCCATTACAGGTTACATGGCTAAAGTTATCAAATATAATAAAATTTCTACTGGAGAATATACTCTGAACTTACAATCTTAGGAACTTACATAAGTTTAAGTATGGCCACATCAATCAACATGCAAGAAATTCCCAGGTTTACATACTGAGAAATATATAACACAGTGCTTTTAAAAACAACTTTAGCATAGATTCTTCTTTTTAATTAGAACTGCCTGCCATGTGTATTCTCACTAGGTTTAAGGACCGAGGAGTAATCCTTTAAAAAAGGTGTTTTTTTCATTTGCAGCAACGTTTAAGTTGATGAAAGACTAAACGATAAAATGATGTATAGTTTGTATCACAGCAAGACGGAGTTCTGACAATACGAAATTCTCAATCGTGTCTTGAGTTCTCAGATTTCCTCACAATTTTGTTTAGTGTATGCTCACTGGAATAAAATCCCTATATTTTAGGTCACTTCTCTGAATAAATATTCTTACATATACTGAAAGGAATCCATTAACTATTAGAAGGAAAAAAAAAAAAAAAAAAGAAAAAACCCAAAAACTTATTCAGAAAACAAATCATTTCACTCAATAAAAAATTTAGCTTCTCTTCCAGTTTGTTCCGTAGAATTTAGATTTTATTATACGGGCACAGCAGTAACTAAAGTATTAGTAAAATAACGAGCGTATTTTTGCTTGTGACTTGCTGTGGATATTTTGTGCAAACAAAAAAAACCTCACAACCTGACCTGGGCACTAGTGATATTTCACATAAAAGGGCCTTTCACGGAAACGTCTCAGAGTATCTAAAAGGTGATGTAGAATACCAAGTTCAACTGTAAAAGAATCTCGGAGGGAAGAGATATCCATCTAACATGTGCTTTCGTAAGTGCCCTTATTTGAAAAATTTCTTCGCAATAATTAAGATGCTGGTATACTTTTTCTATTACACAACCTCTTACACAACCACATGCGGTACATTTATAGACAGATTTACAATCAGAAAGAAAAACGGTGGTTTTTTTTCTGTCTTGATAATAAAATTAGCTGTTCTTGGTTTCTTTTTCTTTTTTTTATACAAACTGTAGTCCAGCCCATTTCGCTCTCTCCACGCGGCAGATGAGGTTCTAGACTGTCTCCATGCTGGTTAGAAAAATCCTTTACAGCATGTTTCCCCTAGAATCGGGTCGTTCCACAACGAACTGTGAGAGCACAACGCTAACTCCGGGTCAGACACTCTGCGCTGGTCATTTTCTTTTTAATTTATCGTCACTCATCATCATCATCCTCATCTTCCTCACCATCGGAAAGGGATGTACAAGGGCGGATCTGTCGGTAGCGATCGAGCCACTTCTCTACCATCTGGGTGACCAGCGGGTGATTGCGCCTACGAGAGCTTTTCTGCATCGCAACGAGAACCCCTCCTTCCGTCACACAGCAGTCCAGCCATTCCCGAAGCAGCTTCTCCTGCTGCTCCTCGTTACCTATCTTTGGGGGAGAGAAAACACGTTGAGAAGGAAGCTTGAAACGTCACCTGCAACGTAAAGCCAGCCACCCATGAATTCTGAAATAGCCAGGCCAGGGGAGCAGCGCAGTTCCTTTCCAAAGCCGACAGTTCATGTGCTACCCCACCACAGCTGGGAGGCTCCGAAAGCCAAACTGATGCACACTGCGTTTGCAACCCAAATTCGAAGGCTCTGCAAATATTCCCCAGCTATTCTCCCCTTCTACATTTTTCAGATGTCCATTTCCAATATAGCCTTCCTGCATTTCAGTTATTTGTGAGCAACTATTTATGGTAGGCATAAATAGTCCTAAAAGTCCAAAAGTCCTAGAAGAGCTCTCTGGCTTTACAAAGCAGTTTTTAGGAGTCTAGCAGTTCTTCACATGAAACATTTCCCCTTGTAAGACATAACAAATGTTGTGGTTTGCTGAAAAAATATCCCTCTCTAGACTTAAAGCCCATACTTTTATATCTACAGGACACCCACCGTTTGCAGTTTCTTCAGGTTTTCCTCCCCTCCCTTCCCCAATGTACACACTTTGCTGAAGCGGTTCCCTGTCTTTACCGTAGTTATTAAAGAAGAAATGAGTTTTGTTATAGAGGTAGAGCACGCTGTAACTACTGGCCAATATTTGTGCTGCATCCCCTTTTTTTTTTTTAAAAAAAAGTATATTTCAGTCTTGCATTAGTGTCAGAATCCTTATTTTTGGGTCCTTTTCAAGCTACACTTGAATTCACATGCACAGTGAAGTTGCGTTCAGTTTACAGAGCTATTAATATGCGTCAGATCTGTGGGAAAATACCTTTCAGAATCACCTCAAATGATGAGGAAGGGAAGGGCACAGCGTACTCCCTGTGATTTTTTGAACTGCAAACACCTACGGGGCTACAGAAATGGCCAAGGCCGCAGCTTAGAGGCGGCGGGGACAAAGGCTACGCAGCCATTTCTTACCTCTTGAGCAGAAAGGAAGTGAATGTGCAGTAATTTCCTCTCGCTATCCACCAAGGGTAGAAAGGTAACAGTAACATCATCGTCAGTGTTCAGGTTAGCACCAGCACCTCGATTGCCATAACCATCGTTCTCCATGGCAACCAGAGCAGAGAAATGGCCCCTCGTGTAGCCCAGAGCAATAGGACTTTTCCAACAAAAACTCTGTTCCCATAACAAAGGCAAATACACACCTACGACAAATCGAAACAAAGGGTGAGACTCAGAACTACAGTGTTAACAGCAAAGAGTTTTGATGCAAACCTTTTGCTTTTGGCAAAACGCAGTAACAGCAGCACACCTACAAGCATTTAAAACTCATTTGGCTCGGTCTACACCAATATTGGTCACACGTTTCAGTACAGCTAATTATTATTAGGTTAACATGAGATTAGTCAAATATCTCTGCAACTGTACAGGTTTACACGTAAAAGCCATTACAATTACAACCGGTACCACATTACCCCTCCCCTAAAAATTATGGTCTATAGTATAGCAATGAACAAAAAAAAACAAGATTAGAAAACCAGTCTTTCATGATTAGTAACTCTTCCTAAAAATAAATTATAAATTAAAAAAAATACCAGATTCTGCATCACAAATAAAAGCTACTGTCAGATGTCTATTTTTACCAGAACAAAAAATTCCACCATCTGCTTACAAAACTTATAATAAGAATTTACTGCACTAAATATTATTCAGCACCTAAATATGTACCCCATCCCAGAGACAATGGGACTTCTCATAAACACTGTATTAAGAGATTAAATTAACCCACATGAATTATGCATATCTAGTCTCCAAAACGCCACCGCCGTAAAGCTGACATTATTTCGCTCAGGTACAACAAATTACTGCTCTCACAGATACTGAAAGAAACAGCAGTTTTTCTGCCCAGCGTCTTCAGCAATAAAGACAGTAGCTCGCTTGTAGTGCACAAAGTCTCAAAATAAACCTCCTTTCTTCTAGGAACACGAATAATTCTCCGTGTGTACCGCTGCAAGACAACTTCAGCAAAAGCACGCCTTACCTTGTGACAGCTTAAAAATAGCCAGGCAGACACCGAAGTGCACCTGTAGCGTAGCAACCTCTCGGGTACAGCTGCTGCCAGCAAAACAAGGCACTTCACTCCTCCAGCATCCATGGAGATGGCAGGGCAACATGTAGATATACAGCTAAACGCCTTTCCCTTTCTTTTAGATTAAGATTCCCACAAGCATCTAGATCTAAGAACAACTCCGGTCAATACCTTCTTAGCGCTCCCTTCCCCCTCACCATGAAGTCTCACTGCAATTCAGGGCTAAACACAAGAGATGCAGAACAAGGGATATTGCAAAGGAAAGGTCAAGCCTTTACAGGAGAGGACCAAACATCTGCTCAAAATTCAAAGTTACACGGACAACAACATCCTAACAGTCAAACGTAATGAAGACAGTCCCTCAATTCCTGGAAACTCATTCTCCATGCACACTTGGAGAAATAACTTCATAAACTTTTTTTACTGCTTTTAGTCTGAAGCATCAGCAAAATAATCAAGCACTGAGGGCTGGAAGTTAATTTATTAATATTGTATGCTTCATTTAGAAAGGATGGTGCTATCTATTCAGACGTTGGTCAGGTCACTAAGGCCTTTCAGAACTGAAAGCGTCAGCACCCGCAGGGTGTCCGCCTCCCCCTCCGCAAGTTACCATCACAGAAATACATCCAAAAGTGTCTCCTTCCATCCACGAACTGCACCAGCTCCTCAACTCAAGACGGGGGAAAAAGCACAATGAAAAACTTGTGGGTTGAGATAAGGAGAGAGAGATCACTCACCTGTCACCATCACGGCCAAACCAGATTCCATTTGGGGAAGTTTAATTTCATTTATTGCCAATTATACAGACAGGTAATGCCCTGCTGCGCCAAACTGATAAATTTTGGCCCCAAGCACTACTTGGTGGTGTCGGGGCTACAGAAGTCACCCATGAGCAAAGGGTCTCATCTCTATGAACATCTCATCTAACGACACCAAACTCCTGCGTCGGGCATAGCTATGCAACCGGTTTGGGACTGGAACTAATCTCTTTCCCTCACCATAATCGATACGTTGAAATTCAGCAGCTTTTTGGAAATGTTTTTTTCACTATTGTTTTATCGTAGTAAAAATGCGACACCAATAAACTTCCCTGAGTCAGAAGGCCGTGCTACACATTCCATTTCTCCGCGATGTTACGTGATGAGCTGCTCAAGAATGGAATTTCAGGCATTAGGATGGAGAATATCTAGTGCCCTGAAGATGTATACAAGTCAATCGGATACAAAAATTGAGCAGGTAGTGTGACAATGCTGATGACATGCACACAAGCCACAGAAAGTAAAGAGTACGGGCTAACACCTACCCCAGAAACCAGCCACATCGGATTTAGTGCCTCCAGCCTGATCTGATGACCATTTCACTCAGTCACCTTTTTCCTGTTTCATTTTAAAAGCTGTATATTCGTGCCACTAAATACACACAGCTAGACCAAAAGCAAACTTAAGGCTGAGTAAATGGATCTTTCACTGTCAAAGCCTTAATATTTAAAGAAGCATTAACAGTCCATTGCAATCTAGGAAACAAGGAGGCTGTCAGTTATGGGATTCACAACAGTTACAGCAAGGAAACCCAGCTGGAACAAGGAATCCCTGGAGAAAAACATTCTGATCAGGGAGAAGATTTCTGGGGGCGGACAGCGGGCTTACAGTGCCTTCCAAGGTGCTATGAACTGAACCGTGATGTTAAATAAATGTTTAAAAGATATATATATTTAATTTNAGGCCCAAGCGCTCCTCAAAGCTTCACGGAAGGGGCATGTGCCACGCAGAGCTCGCTCACAAGCCCAGAACAGCAATCCCCATACCATTTACAGACTCGCCTTGGCAGCCCGAACCACTCCGAGTCCGAGGGCTGTTTGTTCCAGCGGTGCTGTGAGCATTTAATTAGCACACAGTAACCACAAATATGTGGTTGGACAGGGATGGAAGTAACCCCAGGTTATTTGACACAGGACTCCTAAGTTCACCTGTTCGTGGGACTGTGTGATCTATGGATGCGGCTTGTGGCAAGCAGATCACAAGTCATAAATATTTGGCTGACTAAATTCCTGGAAACGCGTGTCTAGCAAAAGGTTGTCCCAGATACTGGGTTATCTTCTGTTTCACAGAGCAAGAAAACAATTTCAGCATATTTACGCCATGTAACACTTGTCTGCCTCAATGCCCAATCTATAAAATAAAAACATTTTGCAAACCACTCAGTCTTTCAGTTAAAAGCAACACAGATCTCAAGTGTCAGAGCTGTATCACATGAGTAACTGTTCTTTCCCAGTCTATCGTTTTATCATCTCAAATAAAAGATAACATATAACTACAAAAGAGTATCAAATTTTACACTCTACAAAAAAAAAAAAAAAACCCAACAAAAAACATTTCACTTCCTCACATAAAGAAGTTTTGTCATTGCCCAGAACTTGCAAGCCAAGCAGCTTCTCAGATTTTCTGAAGACTCTAGATAGTTATAATAGGCTACACATTTCACATGAACTCCACAGCTTGGAGTTCTTCTGTACGTGGAGTTTGCGTCCAGCTCTGGAACCCGCAGCACAAGAAGGACATGGACCTGTTGGAGCAGGGCCAGAGGAGGCCACGAAGGTGATCCAAGGGCTGGAGCCCCTCTGCTGGGAGGACAGGCTGAGAGAGCTGGGGGGGTTCAGCCTGGAGAAGAGAAGGCTCCGGGGAGACCTTAGAGCCCCTTCCAGTCCCTGAAGGGGCTCCAGGAAAGCTGGGGAGGGACTGTTTGCAAGGGCACGTAGCGACAGGACGAGGGGCGATGGTTTAAACTAGAGCAGGGCAGGTTTAGATTAGCCATGAGGAAGACGTTCTTTACACTGAGGGTGGTGAGACACTGGCCCAGGTTGCCCAGAGAGGGGGTGGAGGCCCCATCCCTGGGGACATTCAAGGCCAGGCTGGATGAGGCCCTGAGCAACCTGATCTAGTTACAGATGTCCCTGCTGACTGCAGGGGGTTGGACTAGATGGCCTTTAGAGGTCCCTTCCAGCCCAACACATTCTATGATTCTACATTATGGGTTTGCCACCTTCCACAGTTTGCATACTTTTTTTAATATCACAAAAAGAGATGTTTCAGAAGTCCTCAACTAAGCTATAGATAAATAGTGATGAACTGGTGAAAACAACTGTAGGACAGTCGTCAAGCTGATAGACTTGAGGCCAGGAAGGTGGACCACAGGCTAAAGAAACACCCTCCCACCCTGTAACACAGTGCAGCAACTGATCAGTTCTCTCCACATCAGTTTTCACTGCTGAGCATGTACAGATGCTCCCTATGTTTTTATTCCTGGAGACAGGCAAACATTAAAGTGTTAGTATCTAATATAGAGGAAAGTCACCTAAACACGTATTTGGCTTGCAAAACAGAATACGCATCTTTAGAAATCTGCAAATCTACGTCTAAGCAAAACTGGACTCAGTCAGCTGAACGTCTTCGTATTTATCTTAAGGACAGCTAAGCTGCTTGCTCAGAAGACAAGGAAGAGAAAGTCAGAGAGAACCTGGTCAAGCTGTGCAAAATTATAGTACTTGAGAAATAGGTCAGTATTTACATCACACACTGAAGTGTGAATTACTGAAACACAGATTTTAAATTCTGTTTAACTACATCATGGAATTCAGTTTTGCAGACAGTGATATTTACATTACCAGTCAACCAATATTTTGCAATCGTAACTAAGTTACCTAATCTTATACCTCTAACATAACAACTGTTGGTAGAGCATTTACGAGCAGAATTCCTTCCTTTTCACTGGGGAGTGACAGGGCAGTGCCCCTTCGTCCTCACGGCACCAGCAGGTACCAGCGGCATGGGTGAGAAACTGCCAAGGCAAACACCCGCTGCCTGCCTCGCCCCCAACTTTACGAAGCACACTGGAGAGCCTCCTCCAGGAAACGGTAAATACAGTTTAGTTTCTAAAATGAACACTTGCAGTGTTACAGAATTCCAAATCCCATTTATTAAGCCTCCTGTGTCTTACAGCAGTACAAACCACACAACTTTCGGCAAGTTCTCATAACCAGAATATTCTATATAAATTACAAACTAAGGGCATGTAGAGTAGAGATCTAAACACATTTTCACTACAGGCAACATGCCCACCGTACCGTGAGAACTGCAAGTTTTGAGGGGATTGCTTTATCTTAATAGCTAATGAAAATTTACCTACACCGTAATTCCATCTTCTTCCAGCTAGCAGCTTAATGTCACTCTTCTTTCGACTTCCTTTAAATTTATGATTTATGGCTGAACCGTTTTTAAATCTAAGTTTGAAAAACTAAAGGCTTACCTTGAAAGCGGGTATATCCTAATGTTTCTCCTCGGAAACTCTTATAATATTTTACTCCATAAACTATAATTGGTCTTCTAAGAATATGTGCAAGTACAAAAATGTGTGTCTGCTCCAAACTCGCTCCAGGCTAAAGCAAACACAAAGACAATCATCACTTGAAACAGAACTTACCATTCTCTACTTTGAAATTTGGAAAAAAGTCTCCAAATTGAGACAGAAAATGCTTTTACGAGTAATCTAGCTTTGACAGGAAAAATTAAAGACTACTACCCATCAGTTGGAAATAAGCAAAAACATCTCAGTTTGCACAAGAACTTAATCTCTGTCAGTGATAATTCTTTGTCCTATTGCCCAGACTCAAACTAACATATCTCATACCCCAATTAGAAGTGAAACTCTACATAATGTTTAGTCTAAAAATAATTCACTTGTCTGAGGAAAGGTTAAGGTAAATACCTTGTGATAATAGGAAAAGAGCACACTGGGGGGAAAAAAAAAAACCCACACACAAGAAAATAGCACCAAAATCACGTTTATCCTTTAAAAGAGCAGCTAAAGCTATTCCAACAGTTGGAAGCTTATAATGTAAATCTCATTTTGGAGGGGAGTTATAAAATAACAGCTTGTTAAAGTTTAAGTAGTGTAAGCTTCCAGATTTGTAGCTATGTTCTAAGAGGTAAGTGTTGCAGGAGCTAGGAAGCAGGACATTATAGAGACGATTCTGTATTAGTTTATTCTACAGACTTCACTCTGACACCAAAAGAAACAGACTTTTTTGCACTCTACTGCTTAATAATAAGCTCAAAAATTAGAATTTTAAAATGAACTTTACCATCCTGGCAGGAAGAGTCTACCCAGTAATACTTTAAGATTGCTGGCTTAAGAGGAGTTTTTTCCTTTTATGCGTGAAAATTCTTATTCCTGAGTAATACAATGAGTTTTGAAAATTCTTTTCAGGAAGATCAAAATATCCTTTCTAACAGCCATCTATAAAGAAGCTTTCTCACCTGGCTCGCAAGCGAGAGTATGAATGCCCAGTCTTCCTGCCATTGCTCCTCTCGCAATGAGAAATGTAAACCAAAGCTTTGGGAATACCACGATTCCCACTCTTTCCAGCGCGTATAGAACCTAAAATGTTAGAGAAAGAAGAGTGGTAAAGACAAAAACATTTACTCAACCACCATACACCTGACAGCAATATCCAACCCTTGTAATTCTTTGTCCCAATTCTGTATAGAAGGGGGAAGAAAGAGAGCATAAGTCAGGAAAAATGGATTTTATTTTCAATTATTTTTTTTTAAATCTTCAGGAGACTCCATTTGATAACCTTCATTTAAGAGATCACTTGGGATCGCAATGCCTACAGCAAATACACTGTAATAGATGCAAGTTCCTAGCAGCCTCCTGGATAGTTTAATACTTCTTTGTAATAGGTTTTTTGAAGCCTTATTTAGGCATATTTATTTTTAAGTGTTGATGTACAGGGAACAAACCCAAGACATTCCATTTCACATAAGAGGAGCTGCTCATTCTCCTCACACGAACAATACAGGTATTCTCTATTGTTGACCATACCACGAGCCCATTAACTATAAAGTACTCGCGTATCAACTTCAAATAAACCACGGTTAAGAGGCAGATTCTATTTTATATCAGTTTTTGGAGCAGAGAGTACAGTAATTTCACATTATATGGAGTAGTTATAAAACAGCATGGATAAAAATAAAATCTAGAAAGTGGGATTAATCCAATTTACGAACAAAGTTTTAAAGCCACAGGATTTCTATTTTTCTGTTTTATTTAAAAATTAGCATTCTTGTACACTAGTTTAGTCCTAATATTTTTATCTTTCTTAATCAATTACAATGAAAAATGACCTACACATTCAAGAGCAGATGCCGGCTTTTTAAAATTTTAAACTCAGTCCAATCACTGCGCTACGGAAAGGCCACAACTTCACATTAGGAACACGGGTTTAGCGAAGGATGCTAAGCCAACTTTTAAACAATGGCCTTTACTGTGAATACAAAGAAACCATTCTGAAATTCAGCTTATTAAAAAAGTCATTGAAATGAACTCATTTAATTACAATCTGAGAAAATTAACAGGGGGGGGGCAGAAACCTTTCCTTGTATTTTCAGTAAAGACGTGATCATCCTAAAGTCTTGCTGTACATAACGGCCATCACCAACCAGGCTGGTTTTCCCAATTACAGCTAAAATCTTTGCATGCATTAAAAGACCTATCAGTAAGACATTTTGGTAGGTCTACATGCTTACTCATAGCAATGTATCTACAGGGAATCTTCTGGATCTGTGTTCCAGTTTCTATCCAAACACATCAACTGCTTCCATTTTGCAGCTGAAATATTGTGCCTGTTTTCCCCCCAGAAATCTCCAACCGAACACCTTGTGCTAAATGAATTAATTGCTAGGTCTCCTGAAAGAAGTTTAAGCAGAATCTGCTTAACAGAAAAAAAAAAAAAACCACAACAAACTTCCCCACAAAAGCTCTGACAGGGGAAAGTGTTTTCCTAAAGAAGTTTCTTCCTTGAGTTCATCAGCCACAGACATCTGTAGATGTTCACAGGGGGCTGTTTCGATAGCCTTGTAGACAGAAATCAAGGCTTAAGACGTTGATCTCACTTAAAATAAACTTTTCAGTTTAATACAAGAGGACTGAATGCATCCATAAAAAAAAAATAATCTGAAAGCCAACTTATGGCATATGCCCATTCTCCACCAAGAGCTAATGGTGGAATACAAAAAGGGACAAAATCAGAACACACTTTAGAGTAGACTAAAAAAGTACAGTCATTTAAAAGGTGAATGGAAAAGACTCCACGGGCCAGAGCCTCTGGGAACTTCCCTATTGAGCTTTTTCTGAGTACCAGACACTAGACTGTAAATAGATTCTTCTTTGTTCAGCATCTAAACGAACATAACAAATTGAGGCCAAATGAGTTATGTGAACGTTCTGTGTCTGACTATAAAAATACACAGTTTTACGTATCTTTGTGAAGGCTTTGAAGAACAATTCCACCAGATAAAAATCTAGGTGTACTGTTGTTGAGACTAGTGATTGCACTGAAGAGCCTGTTCCTTCAGCAGCTATCGTTAAAGCCACTGACAACAACATCGCTTCCTATCTGCTATACATCCTAGCCCGCAAAATGAAACGTATCTTCCCACATAGAATCCATACAGCAAGTACAGGACACACAGGATGATCAAGTTACAACACAACTTAACTAAAAGGCTTCTCCCACCCTCAGTCTGGATTTTTTGAAAGGAATTACGACTCAAGTCTGATCTAGTATCACCACTAACATGTCAGCTGATTCTTCAAGAATTTCCACCACTAACAGCCTCTGCGGAGCCTCCTATTAAAGATGGAGCTCTGTAGAGGCTGGTACTAGAACCTGCACTGATCTTTCCAATGACAAACTAGCAATTAAGATTATCCAGGCTGAAGGTAAGCAACTGTACTCAAACAACTATAAAGGAACACACAAATCAGTTAAAAAGAAAACCTGTGCTTCCAGTAAGGATGAAGATTAAGGGAATTCAGAGTAAAATGCAAATTCTGTCTAGAACATGAACTAAAAAGCTTAACCAGTTTTAATACACTTTAAATAATAAGTGTTACGTTAGACACAGCAGTAAGTCAGCAACAGTTAACACTAACATTGTGAAAGATTGGTTTAAACCTCAATAGTTTGCAGCATGTTTTTGGATACCGTGCTTGGTTTTGTTACCATAAAGAACCAAACCCGATCTATCATAAATTTCTGCTCTGGCCTCAGGGGAACTGCTTGTGATGCCAGGGACATTCCTGCGTGGTCAAGATGCACGCTCCATTATAAACAACTCCGGAGTAGTGACAGATCCCATCGGAGACAGGTTCTCGGAAGAATCGTTATTGAAACACCACTTTATTGAATCCAGCTCTGGGTAGGCTAATTTGGGGAGTTTTCTCCAAACAGCTCGCAGCTGGGGACAGTAATCACAACAGCTCCTTATAGGTACCCCTAAAACTAACCTTTGTTGTTGATTTCCTGTACAGCACATACAGCAAGGGGACAGGCTCTTTCCCTAGCACGCCTGCTGAGTGTTTCTCTTGTCCTTGACTACTAGAACATAAGAAAACTAATCGCCCACGACAGACTCGAGAGCTGTCGGACACCTCTGGGGTCCAACTGTAAGAATTTTTCCTCTAGCAGAGGCAAACCACAGTATTGGACTAAAAAAGGTTGCCAGTGTAAAACAACAGAAATTGATCTACAGAATGATACATTAATTCTATGGCCAAATGACAGCACTAGTTAAATGTCACCACTCTGCTTTATTGCCATTATTTTAGCAGACAGAACAGGAACAAAAAGAGCAACACTGAGTAAAGCTGTAACTAAGCGGATGGAATGAAAATACTGAAAAGTTTATAACAGAATAAAAGGCTATCTTCTATTAACAATCTTCTGCAAAGCTTCCATCAACAGCAGCAAGGCATGGTATGTGCATGATTTACACTGCAAGTAAATTCCAGTCTTAACTGTGGTTAGCGCGCTCTTGACAAGGACACAACATAAAAGTATTTTAGTCCATTTTAAATGCTATTTGCTGAATATCACATACCGCCACTGAGTTCAGAATGTCCAAGTTTCCAGTGCTCACATTTAAAATACACTAGATGTACATTTCTGCATGAATCATGCTGCGACTCAACATTTTGAGGCCCACAGTCCACAGCAAATTGGGGAGCGGTGGTTGTGTTTCTTTTTAATACCGTACTGCTATCGACTACTATGCTACATGGTTAGCTACCTTTAAAGTTGACATGAAAAGTAAGTTACCAATGCGAGCAGTCATGTAAACTGTCGTGAAGAGCTTTCCGCAGCACTGAATCCTTGTCGTAAATGCCCCAAGTGGCTTGTAGTACTGAATCAAGCAGGCAGTCCCCCGCAGTCCGATTCCAAAGTGCATATAACCTGCTGTCCAAGCGCGTACCCAGTTCCAGTGACCAGTTGATAATGGGAGATTCCTCTTCTAGCTCTGCATCATGACAGAAACCTCTTTTAAAACTTATATTCATTTGAAGTCTCAGAGAACCTGAACAGTACATTAACGGCATCATCTCAACAATTTCCCCATTTACATGAATAAAACTTAAGTTTTCCTTCATACTACAAAAATAGGTGAACTACAAAAGTTAAAGGCATTTCCTTGGGCAAAATACTCTCACAAAGAAGAAAAACACACAAAACCAAACCATAGCCTTAAAACAAAGTTACACATCATTTGTTTGAGGATTGTTATTGAAGTGGGAAGATTGTTCATTTTTCTTTAAAGAGCTTGTGACTTAAAACTGTAAAACTTAAAAAAAAAAATCTTTAAAATTCAAAGATATATTACAAACATGACTTCTACACTCCATTCTCTCTGCCTCATAAGCAGACTGTAAATATTAAAATTAAAACAATTCCAGGGTGAAAATTAACTTGAAAGCATCAAAGCTATATTTAAAACAAATTAGGCACCGCAGTTACATGTATACACACACTTTTTTTTCTGTAACAGAAATAGTCTCTAATGAAAAGCAAGGTGAGATTCTAGCCACTTTCCAAGCATTTACCTTTCTGAACATCTCTATCAAGTACTTCGTCAAATAACTTTTCTTGGACTGTGGGCGGTAAGTCTTCAATATCTGGCAAAACAGAAAGCAAATACAAAAGCCACTTAATGTTACTGTAAAAGAGATGCATTACCAGCTGATGCTCAGAACTTACACAACAGCTTTTGCCCTATCATCCCTAACATCTCCTCTGAAAAGCTGCTATTATTTTCAGATCT
This sequence comes from Rynchops niger, assembly GCA_013400035.1. Taxonomy (NCBI): domain Eukaryota; kingdom Metazoa; phylum Chordata; class Aves; order Charadriiformes; family Laridae; genus Rynchops; species Rynchops niger. The sequence goes on from VXBH01003597.1 coordinate 317,473, forward strand.
GTCATTTGTGACCACAGGCTTGTAGAGCACTCTGAAGTAGATACGTATCTCAGACTGACCGCCATACCTTTTATGCAGAAAGGATTGTCACAGCATGTGTAGGGTAAGAATGGATTTCTCTGAAGAAGAAAGTGAAGTAGAGAACCACTTTGAGGTGTGGGGGTGGGGAGTATTTTCAACCCTACTATGCTTAGGACAGCGTCAATCCTAAGCAGTAGTTTTCCAACCATCTGAATGGCTTCCCCTCCCCAGTCTCCCTCAATGGACAGGCACAGTTTGCCAAGAGACTTGTTCTTGTACAGAACACCCACTCTCTTAGTCATTTCATGCAGACTTCAACAAAATAGTTCAGAGAACTATTGTTGGTCTGCTGGCCACAGTTTGCAGGTTAAAAAACAAGGAATGATAACTATTGAGTTATGACATGGAGAACACCGCTACTGACAGCTGTTCCAAGACCTTTACAGACACCTGCAACTGTGCATCTACCATTATTTAAAAAAACAAAAAAAACCACACACACAAACACAAAGGCAGAAAACTGTGTAATGAGCAAGATTCCAAAACTCTTGTGACTCCTGTATCATGTAAAACAATAAACACACATTCTAAAATGCAAACATTTGCTATAACTTAAAGATTTGCTCATGGCCTGCGCTGCAGTACAGGATAATTAGGAAAGGGTTGCTAGGCAGATCAGCGACTAGAGAAACTTTGCTAGCTTTAGCACAATTGAGAAACTTAAATAAGGGAGTAAATCCAATAGTTAAACAGAAACATCTAGTATCCCCTCAGGCAGCCCAGGGGATAATGACCAGGTCTGAAGTGGTATTTCAAGGGTACTAAGATCTCTCTTTGATCTCTCCATTCCAGTGTCAGATCTGCCCTTCCTGCTCAGATGTCCAATACCTCAGGGTTTTGAAAAGTGAAGTCCACGTTTAGGCACCCAAGTTGCTACTGAAGCATACGATTGTTTGGTGCAGGCAGCGAGTTGTTGGGTGGTCTTTTTTTTTTGTATGATTTTTATTTTTTTAAACTACAACTGGCTTATAGTGTACAGCAATCAATTTAAAAGTTTTACACTCTAATGTCTGTGCATTGGGTCTTCAGAAAGGTCCTACCCATTTATTTGAAAGATCAAGTGGAAGCTGGTTTATAGACTACATCATATAGGTAATATCTCAATAGGATTGTATGATTCATACCACTATCCTTGGAAATGCCTGTCTTGAGACCAACTTCGAAGTGTTGACTATAGAAGATGTTCAGTTGGCTAAGTATGCTGGAAGTGGAGCTGGCGGGAGAGCTCACCAAGCCTCTCTCCATCATTTATCAACAATCCTGGTCAAGAGGGCAGGTACCAGATGACTGGAGGGTGGCTAATGTGACGCCCATCTACAAGAAGGGTTGGAAGGAGGATCCAGGGAACTCCAGGCCTGTCAGCCTGACCTCGGTACCAGGAAAGATCATGGAGAGGATCATCTTGAGTGAGCTCTCACAGCAAGTGCAGGGCAGCCAAGGGATCAGGGCCAGACAGCATGGGTTTAGGAAAGGGAGGTCCTGCTTAACCAACCTGATCTCTTTCTATGACCATGTGACCCACCTTCTGGATGCGGGGAAGGCTGTGGACGTTGTCTGTCTGGACTTTGGTAAGGCCTTTGACACCGTCCCCCACAGCATTCTCCTGGAGAAGCTGGCGAGTCATGGCATAGACAAGTGTACTCTTCGCTGGGTTAAAAACTGGCGAGATGGCCGTGCCCAGAGAGTT
>VXBH01003597.1:319424-335709 GCA_013400035.1 Rynchops niger
TGTTCAGTTCTGGGCCCCTCTGTACAAGAGGGACATTGAAGTGCTGGAGCGTGTGCAGAGGAGGGCTACCGGGCTGGTGAGGGGTCTGGAGACCAGGTCCTGTGAGGAGAGGCTGAGGGAGCTGGGCATGTTTAGCTTGGAGAAGAGGAGGCTGAGGGGAGACCTCATTGCCCTCTACAACTCCCTGAAAGGAGGGTGCAGAGAGGTGGGGGTTGGCCTCTTCTCCCAGGTGAAAAATGACAGGACCGAAGGAAATGGTCTGAAGTTGCGGCAGGGGAGGTTTAGGTTAGATATTAGGAGGGATGACTTTACTGCAAGAGTGGTCAGGCACTGGAACAGCCTGCCCAGGGAGGGGGTTGAGTCACCATCCCTAGAGGTGTTTAAGAACCGCCTAGATGTGGCACTTCAGGGCATGCTCTAGTGGCAGAGATTGTAGGTTGTTTGGTTGGACTCTATGACCTTAAAGGTCCTTTCCAACCATGAAGGTTCTATGATTCTATAAGTGGAAATACATTGAGAGTCTTGGCATACAGAAGCTTTTTAACATTCTTATTCCTTAACCATTTAATGGCTTTTACATGTGTTAAGAAGTTGCCCAGTGGTTTAACAAGTACCTCTTGAAAATACTGAGCAAATTCCTCATGTGTGTTACAAATCATTCTGTTGCCCCTCGTTCCCTTCTCTCGCCCTAACAGCCACAAAGTGTTGTCTCTAGACAAAAGATGTCTCTAGAAGCCATCTGCCTCTCTCACGTGACACACACAATAAGACTGAATACAGCCCCATAAAAAGTTGTAGAGAAGCGGTAAGTATTATTCAGACATTTTGAAGAGGAGAAGATGAGGTAACACTCAGCCAGAAAGGTTCCAAAGACAATTCTTAAATGCTACCGCTTTTTTAGAAGACCAACAGATCTGATGATTTGTACAGTTTCCATCTACACACTTGCTTACCTCTGACAGCATTTCTATTAAATGAAATAGCTACCTAGTGAAGATTAAAAAATCTTCTAATGGCTTTTTGTTAATAGACAAACATTCTCTTGATCGCAAAGTACCTCAAAAGTATTTAAGAAGTACTATTGCTATAACCAGGTACAAATGCAAAGAATAGCTCTGGGCCTTAACAGAAAGGACTGAAAGCTAACACAGCCATGTGAAAAGTCATATTAACAGCCCAGAAACTTCTGGGATCCAATTTTAACTTCAAACACAGCTTTTCCTTAGAATACACAACTTTTCTTCGATTTCCTAGTGTCTGAAGGGGACAACAGATGTTCCCTTCACACGAACAACGTATGCGTTTGAGTGTGCAAGCACTGAATATTAATAAGCAAATTCAACTACTAGATCTGACCTAAGCTATTAAAATTTAATAAATAAAAGCTTGTATACACACACCACCACCACCAGAAAGTCAAAGTTTAGATCCAAAACAGGCAATTCTCAACTAGGCAACAACAACAAAAAAATCTTCCATCAGTAAGAAGAATTTCGTAACTACCTGCAGGTAACGTAAATGTTACAAGGTCAGTTAGAAAATAGCAAGCAAAGTCTCCCTTTCGTTGATGAAGAGATGCAGCAATTTCACGACGAATTTGTTCTGTGACCTCTGGACACACCATGGCAGGAATGCACTTCGCTGCATGTTGTGATACCTGTAACATAACACAATTACCACACTCAGTATTATTTCTAGTTAAATACAAAAACTCAGGAGTGATAAACACCATCAGACAGTATTTTGTTAGCAAGTAATGCAACGGAAGTATAAACACTGGTACCCTGAAAGATTAAATGTTTAGTGACACTCGATGAATTAATGTCTCATTTGCCATGTAGCTGATAACATAAAACTGGTTAAAAACCTCTTTAAATCAAAGAAGTGAATTATCAGATGACCACTTCCAGCAGCAAAAGGAAAGTTAAAAAATATATAAGAGCTAGATAACAATAGGAAACATACCTCAAGTCTTATGCATGAGCCCAGTCTACACTTCATTACCACAGTACAAGACAGTTCCTTACAAAGAATGTTCCCAAAAACTATTAAGCTAAAGTACTTAAGTTTCTCCAGATTCTAATCATCATTGGCAGCAGGAACTCATTCAATGACACAAGGCAAGTGACAGAGGGATAACACTGACTATATAAAAAAAAACCAAAACATTTAAGACACACATTTTCACTAGTTAGTATCCTAGCAAAGAAAAGTATCACTATGGCTCAACCACTACTACGCATTTTCACAAATGGTATCTTGAGTAAGTATCCCTAGAAACTGAAACAAAACCAAACAGAAAAGTCTATAAAACAGCATTTCAGCAAATTAACTTGTTTTTAAACACGTAACTCCATCCACCCAGCCAGCTATGTAGGCAGCACAAAACTACTAATATTAGTCATATACAATATATACTCTCCTCAAGGGTTTATCTACATTTGTGTTGCTTCATCTACTCTTTTTAATTACTCAACCCTATGCATTCCATCATCCTTATGCACTCCTCAGGGACGCTACTTTTTCCAGGAACACATGCTTGAAGAATTGCATTAAGCATCAAAAGAGGGAGTGAGGCAGAATAAGAATTCAGCTCTGATCAGGTGAGGAACCAGACGTCTGAGATGAAGAAAGCAGACAAAAGGAGGTAACAGAATTACTTATGGGCCTGCTAAGAGGTCAAAGACAGAGGACCACCATACAAAAATATGCAAGAAAATGGAACATGCAAGAGCACGTAGAGCACAGAGAGAAATCAACCGGTCTATAAAATGGTCAAAGAGTGGAAAAAATGCAGTAATTTTGCAAAGCAAGAAGCTTGCCTTTCTCTAGACAAGAAGCTCCCAAGAAAACCAGGGGAGAAAGACCGGGGCAGACTTATTCATTAACAACACTCAGAAAAAACTACGCTGTCATTGATCTCAGTGTTTTGCTTTCAGGACATTTCCTCTCCCCCACCCAAAGCACAGGAAGCCTCACAATAGCTCACTTCCAGGTCAGAATGTGTGCCAAGACTGCTCATTAATGAGAAAACTGAATGTCCTCAAGACCACCACATACATACAAGCCTTAAAAGTGAGCTCGCTTCTTAAGGAGAAACATCAGCAAAGGCACAAAGCAGCAGCTCGCGTATTCTAAAAATATTAGCCTCTGTCTTCTAGCAAATGAAGTTACATGTCACTGGCTGCAAACAAGGGCAGTGTTACATAAGGTTCCTATTCAACCTACGCAAGGGACAAAGTAACTCACCTCCGTAAGCAAAATTGCCAGCATATCTTGTCTCTGAAAGCGTATCGCCAGATGTACAAGCGTGTACCCAACATCAAAAGCAGAAGGGCGATTTAGCAGGCGTACTTCATCTGCAGTAAGCTGGCGGGCAATATCTCCTCCTGATGACTTGTAGGCTTCAACAGCAGCTAAATCACCTTCTACAACTCCTGAAGGAAAACAAACAAAAAAAAATACAATTCCTTTTAGCCAGTGAATTAGCCAAACTGGATCAAACCACCTTACTTAACACAGTTTATCTCTATCTTTTCCAGTACAAACCTAACATATAAAGCATCAACTGCATACCAAGAACCTTGGAAACTTTTTTTTTTAAAAGACTACAACAAAATATTTACACTTAAGCTCACCGCCTACACCATTTCCACTATCCAAACTAGTTTGAAGATATGGCAGATCAAAAGCCCACTCTGAAGTGGTGCTGAGGACACTTGATGAAATACCTGGCATAACATACTCACTAGTGTTCCATTTGATCTGCAGTACTGAAGTAAAGTCATACATTCATAGTAGAGAAATTAGTTTGATTATTGTATCTTCCCTTGCAACTTACCTTGAAAACAAACTACTGAATCTAAGAAATAAATCCATTAAAAGGTTTTTGGAATTAAAGTCCTTTTTTTCCCCCCAATACGGTTTAAAACAGTGTCGGAAGAAGATACAGAGCACAGTTTCTCTTCAGCTCCCCATCTCTGCTACTAACTGAATTTACAGTTATCATTCAGGCTACTCCATTAAAACCCAAAAAGAAATTACACACAATAGATACTGCATCACCTTTGTGTTGCTTTACTTCTTAAAGCAAGATGGGGAATGGGACGCAACCCTAATGTCTTCGAGAGTCCCTGGGAACCCCTAACTTCTGCATTGTGCTTCTCAAGACCATTCACGCCGAATGCATTCATTAGCTGCAATTATCAGAACACACCATCAACAAGGTGTGGTGGTGTTATCTTTAACAGTATCGGTTCCAATGTAAGACTTCCTAAATTTAGAAATTCCTTCAATTATAAACATGCTATTTTAGATATATGTTTCATAAGAGAACTGTGTAATGCTGAGTCAAGGAAACAGAAAAGTCATCCTAAAGCCATCCTTAATAAGGAAGTAAATAAGAACAGAAGAGTAAGAGCTCAGATCACAGTAAAAAAAAAAAAAAAAAAAAAACACACACACACAAAAAAAACCCCTCTCCCCTATTTTCTGTAGCCAAACCTCCTTGCCAACTCCTAAGAGCCAGAAGTCGAGCAGAGGCCAGGAGGTTGGAGAGACAAGTCCATCCTCTGCTCAATTTGCTTACCAAGACTCAAAAATTGACCAGAAGGGAAAGAGCTAAGTCTCAATGGCACCCACCCCTGTTTAGGGCCAAGATGCAAACACCAGACAAAAAAAAAAATCCAATCCAAAACAAACCAACCAAAAAAAAACCCACACAAAAATCCACACAACTGAACTGCCTGCTACCAGAGAAGCACATGAACTGCTGGGTTGCCAGTTAATCCGGGATTTGGGAAAGCATTCTTAGCTCAGCCAGAAAGTCCGTCATTTACAATACTGAGATTATACAGCTTTTAGAAGAAATGCAGAGGGGAAAATGGATTATCAGTGCAAGACCTTTCTCTACAGTTATCAGTTCTGCTTAGGAAGCCTCTACAGATAAAAGTTAGATTATTCATTTCAACAGTGGTGTAAAGCAGAGAAGTTACAGAATACAAACGCAACTGCAAATTTCAGTCATACAACATCTACCCATTCATCACGGACTCAAAAGTCCTGACAGGCCAGGGCAGAAAGAAAACAATACAGAATGACAATTTCTTGGTTTTCTAATGCATGTTTCTGGTCTGCCTGTACAGGGAGACATTCCCATTCCACTCCAGCATTAATGTTTCATTCTGCTTAACTGCCTGCCTAACCCCAGATGTGTTAAAGAACTAGTTAGACAAGAGTTATGTCTGTCCATTTTAGTTCTTGTTCCATTAGACTTAGAACTCTGCTGGGGAAAAAAATAATTTATTTTAAAGAAAGGAGCTGCTACTGATGGAGAAAAGGCACTTCATGAAGGAAAATGAACACTGAAAATTCACTGGTCAGAGTTTGGAGACTTTCTCCAAAACACGCACCAAAGGAACGCGATTTGGGATGTGACCAGCATAGCTGCGCTCCTGTTGCAACACTTCCACTTCTGGGTGGAACTAAAACACACCAAACTAAAGGTATGGTTTTGTCAATATATGCTGTATCCATAACAAGAATGCCCAGTGTAGCATTTTATTTCAATGCAATCACATTTAAGTGACTGATAAGGCAATACCAAGGCTGCTTGTGATATGCTTCTGACTAAACGCAGCAAGCTGACTTGTTGGGTTTGCCTTTTTTGGGTTTTTTTTTTTTTCAGATCTATATGTATACACAGATATTAAAGGCAGACAATTTCTCATGACCCACCCTCTTAAAATAAATTATACTATAGCCCTGGCACAAGATTACCCGTTAGAAAACACCTAAGAATGCACAGGGAAAGAAGAATCTTGATAGAAGATTCTCTGCTATCTTATGACAATCTTAATTTTTTTTGTTATTATATTAATTTAGGAAAGACTAACAGCCACTTCATAGCCTTGTATATTTTAATCACTTCTACTGACACAGGAAAGATGCCTGTTACCGTATCTGCACCTTCCACCACACCACCCAACAACAAACATACCAACGACCACCCAAGACTGTTAGGTAGCCGCTCTGCCAACCTAAATATCCCAGACTAATTTAAAAATTCAAACAAACATCTCCAAATTGATCTTCCAGTGACAGATGATGAGACCCAAATTACAGTAACAGTTCCAGTTGGCCAGACTGTCAAGTACACACTACTACAGCCTTAAGTCAGTGTCGGGTCAGTTCATATTTGTTATTATTCTTGATGTCCCCCCATCAGCTGTTAAGGCAACTAATTACCATCCCACTCTTAACCAAACCTCAGCAACAAGTGAGGTCTAAGGCTGAGGTCTGGCAACACCTTCAAGCACTAATGACTATGAGGTGCAAATAAAGATCCAGATCAGCGACATGTGCTGTACGCAGCACTGCCATTTCTTGCAGTTTATTCCTACGTCTTCCAATACCTGACATTCCCAAAGGCCCCATATCCTAGAATCAACTACTAAAATTGTTATATAAACTGTCATTTGGAAAGTACATTTCTAAACTTTGCTGATGAAGTTTAAGCTAAAGAACAATACATATATCAAAACCAGGCAAACTGTATACGCTTGCTAGCCCTTATTTAAAAAATGGAGAGTGTAAGTGTGTTTTAGGTAGAGGGTTGGCAACACTTTATCTAGAAGCGAAGAACAGTGATGGTGTGCTAAATGACAAGCCAAACTAGCACAGTTACAGCTCATGGAGGGACGGCGATGTGACCATGTGCATGCATCGTATCTGGTCATCCTCTACTCCTTAATCCAAACAGCCAAGTGACTATTTATAGGTGAGACGGAAGGGGGCAGGGAAGGGAAGAAAGAAAGAAAAAAAAAACCAAAAAACACCACACCAAAAAAGGCATCAGGGAATTCTCAGATCAAGTTCAGACAAATTCACTTCTGGATGCACTGTTTTGTAACTGAGTCTCAACAGATAAACATGACACACAAAAAAATCAAGCCATATAGAGCTTATTCTGCCTAATTTTTTTTTTTTTTTACATAGAGCCCATCGTAAGTTTACTTCCTTATAAGAAGCTTCCTCCTGCAAACCTGCTGCGTGCTCTGGTCTGGTCTGGTATTGGCCCGCACTGCAATACTGTGAGCCAAGTACCCAGAGCATCGCTACTACAGGGCCTCTATGGTCACTGCTGTCTCTTTGGCCCCTCTCAGCCACAGCAAGAAGAGTCTAAATTTCTCTTTGCTCATTCTACCAAATATCTACTCTATTTTAGACGCTTCAAAGGAACAGGGAAAATTCCTCACAGCTCATCAGGTGCCAGCCTGCGTACAGTACCGGTCGGTACAATCCAAGGCTGCAGTGAAAATTGAGCAAAAATACAGCAACAACAGGCAGATTGCCAGAAACCTGAACCAGAAAACAACTCTTGCCTCAAAACTATGGGGTAAACTTGCCTACATGCAACATTTGTAGGAACTGTCTGCAATTCCTAAATTCAGCATCAGCACTCCAAAATGAAATCTCAGTATGCTTTCATTGACAATAGGAGGCACATTCCTACAATGGCTTTGATTTCTGTCAGATGAATGAGAGCCTCCAATTCATTAAGTCTATTTAAATAAAGCTTAACAAAACACTATTTACAAGAAATATTACAGAAATATTTACTAATGTTGTAATTCACTATATTTCATAACACACAAGTGCCTGATTACTTACACAAGCAGCCTTTGAACCATGTTCCGATACAGTGCCGTGCCAGTTGGATTATTCCCCACTGACACCCCCTGCATTCCGCAGACTGTTAAAATGTCAAAAGGAAGAGTGGCATTTGCCTGAAGATTGTTCACGCAGCACTCGGGAGTGCTCCAGCAGCCAGACCTCTTGCGAGGGCAAAGCTCCAATTAGTTACAAGAGCTACATGGCTACAAACAGATCCTTGTGACTCAGTGGCTACCTCTGACAAGTAGTCATGAGACAATACAAGTGCAAGTTCGTACTCTGGGTTTACAGGTTCAACTGTGTTCCCATTCACAATTCAGGCATTTCCTCTTATTGGAATATTCTTTCACAGCACCGGGAGCCAAGGTTTTTTCTTCTTCTAGTAAAGCCCCAGCTCCCACCGATAGCCCAGATCAGGAATACTCAATCTCAGTATACATGAGAAGATAAATGACAGAGATTAAGGAGGTTATTTAAAAAGACTACATTTAAAAAACGTTAATCACCCAATAATAACTATTCGTACTACCTTAATCTTGCATTTTTCCTGCTACAACTGTTACAACCATCTTCTTTATTAAATATCAGGCACTACCTTTGCTCATATTAAATAAACCCATAATTAGCCTAGCTGCTAAAACCAAACTACTTCAGATAAGGTGCTATTAAACTTATTCTTTAGAACATGTAAATATTTATAGGGGTTAGTACAGTTAAGTAAACCTGGAAAATATGCAAGAGGTTACAAGCATATCTAGAAAACTAAATTCTGTTTGCCCAAATTGCACAGTCCCAATGACTCTGGAACAGATGGATGTAAAAGTTTCCAGAGAAAATACTATAGCAGCAGCCTTTATTCACTTCACTATCTTTCTGATAGTTCCGGAGCACACTGGCTGATACAGCCTGCAAATAAAACGGGGACATTTTTTCAAATAGAGTGAGATGCAGTTCTGCCATTTTTCTACAGGGCAGCAGAGAGGCTGAGGCAGACAAGACTGGGCAGCAGCACTGCCTGAGTTAAATGTTCCTCAACAATACCTCAGTTGAGCTGTAGTGGAGACAAACGAGCAACTGCAGAGCAGCAAGATGCAGAGCGTCAGCCAGCCAACAGCAGCTGATTCTGCAGGAGGCTCCTGAGCCTCAAAAACTGTAAAAGCATCACTGTACAAAGGCACATACGCAGTCCTGCATATACTAGAGGGCAGCCGTTCTAAATCTTGGAAAAGACTGAACACGAGTAAGCTGAAATAAAACAAGCAAAACCAAAGAGAATTCATTTCAATCATATACCTGCTAAAATAAACACATTTTTTGCTAAATTAATGGAAGAGCGTGAAGATGCCTCTGTTTAGGTAAGGTATCTAAAGTACAACCCAAAGATTCAAGATTTCTTTGATTCAAGGAGGTAGCAATGCTACGCTAAACAATGTGTTACCACACTTGAATAGACTACAAAAGGAAACACTTCACCTTAAGGAGGTCCTTGTGCCTCCTATGTGGGACAATCGTAATCAACTTCACGATTCCTTGAGCTGCTTGGTAATAAAAGGCAAAATTCTCAAACAAGCAAATTATACATTTTAAAAGTCAGAAGTAGAGACAGATCCCCCTGTAACATACACCAGATCAGAAACACATGCTGCTGCTTTTCTGCTACAGATAGAATTGCAAGTGGTCTACATCGTAAACATGCTCTCATTTACACAACTACAGACCGATCCCAAGATTGCTTTAAGTGCCAAGGGGACCTTCCAGCAAGTGAGGGGCTGATCGATCAAACCAGCCCATTAAAACCTAATTCCGACACTTGTTAAAAACCTTACTGCTCCTCTAGCATTGAGAGTGCCGAGGAGCTGCCATTTGACCACGTGAGCTGTAGCATCCTCTGGAGCTCAGCCCTCACACGCTTCCAGCTATTCACCAGGGGCGCATCAGGTGGCCATAAAGAAAGGTTTATTATCAATAACTACTCCACCATTTCAGGATTTCGAGCGCCAAAAACATCCAGTCTGAGAAGAATTTCTCCTCTGAGAGGAAGAAGTCCTTTGCAAGCAAATGTGACACATCAATTAATACAAAAGGAAGGGATTATATGAAAAGCCTTTGTGGGCCCCTAACCACACCCTTCTGTTCATTCTCCTCTTTCTTCATTTCCAGGACCTCCCTTGTTAGTATTAGCACACAATTAACAGCAGACCACTCTCTAGGTAACGACAGCTCAAGACAGAACCTTCTGTATACTAAATTGTTCAAATTCTTCAAGCTTAGCAACTCATATCAGCTTAAAAGTAAGTAAATAACTTCCAAGAAGACATGTACCTTAAACCTGAAGCCATCCAATGCATGAGAGTGTGACTATCGCCTATTTTTTTCCCCATGCAAACAGCTCTTACCCCTACATACAGTCCACGTAGTATGTTTCTAACATATTATCACAAGACAAAGCAGCACACACGTAAGAACTGCTGAAAGATGTCCTTATCCCCTCTCCTATCTGTCAGAGGCATCTGCGCCCCTTGCTGCATTAATGGTGGATCAGCTGCTTGCAGGGTTGCACCCAAAAGGAGGGCAGGACAGTGGAAAAATCACAAACGATATTGACGTTAACCATCAGTGCTTTTAAATTGATCACTTAATTATTTTTAGCATGAAATATCACTGAGCATTTGGAACAAGATGATCTTCAAGATCCCTTCCAACCCAAAACATTCTGTGAGTTTAAAAAAGCAGCCAAGAGACCAAAATAAAAGTGTGTTTCAAGAGTTAAAATTTTCTACCAAAGAGTAAGGCATACAGGGTTTTACCTACTCTGAAAGATACACACACACAAACGTAAAGCAGTTATGACAGAATGTATGTATAGGACACAGCCAACAATACAACAAGACTTCTTATCAGGTGAAAGTTGTAAGCTTACATCATTGTCACCTCTCCCAGCAGACAAGTATGCCAAGTCACATTTCTCAGTATCCCAAAGGAACCTGGGGGAAGGAGGCCAGGCTGCACAGCTCACACCAAGGGCTGTGCCCCCCCAGCCATTCCAACAGGCACCATTTGCCATATGTAGCCAAGGCCACCTTGGCAGGTAATCACCTGTAAGTGACTAGTTCTGCTATACTTCCCCAAACAGTTCCAGCCAGCCTAAACTGATGCCAGCAAGGACCAGTGTCTGACCCCTCCCTGCCTCCAGCAGCTTGTTTCCACCCATACACTTCTCACTCCCTTATTACAGCATAAACAGCCCCATCCAAGGTTTAGCTCTACCATGGATGTGATGAGGAAACCAGTCTGGCTTTACTAAAAGAGCAAACAAAAAGAAAAAACCCACCACACCCCCCACAAAAATATCCCCTCATCAAGCTTCATTTTCAGCAAGATGCACTTCATTTGTATGCTGATAAACAAACATGCCAAGAGGACAAGCACATAGGAGAACAACTTTGGGTGGCAGTGCCAGATGAGAGCCCCTTGGTACGTCAGTCCCTTCAGGCCACCTTTATTGCCAGTGAAGAGCCACAAGCTCCACAAGACACGGACCAGGAGGTGGCCTCCGTCTCTCCTGGAGCTGGGGATGCTGCCCAGCCAACTTCGCACCGAAACCGGGACAGGAGGACTCTCCTTTCCCACTGGGTTTGTGAATGTTTGGGTAACATGTTTGGCATTATGTCAGAAAACTGAAGGGAGAAGAAAAGGACAGAAGAAAAAACACCCTGTAAGAGAGATTAAAGTAATCAACAAAGGGAAAACTAAGCAGACACATATGTAGGAATCCAAGGAATGAACTAGCAGTCCTTTTAAGGATGTACTGCAAAACAAGATTCATTACAGACTGCTCTAAATATTTTGGATTTGTTTAAAAAACACACTCTTAGTTGTTTCTTTCACACAGCTAGGAAGAATGTGTGTCTACTTGGTTTTGGAGCCACCATCCCTAGCCCAGGGAGTCTGGCCCGTGGTGGTGGTAGCCACCTTACTGACCTGAACCAAATGAGCAGAGCACACTCTCTTGCAGCAGTTAGGAAAAGGAGCAGAAAAGCAGTTTACTTTTCATCTGTGGGGTACAGCTGAAGCTCTGGAGTTACACATACAACCTGAGGATCCCCAGCAGTGCCTGGCAGCAACCATGCTCCGCTAGCACCACCATAAAACCCTCAAGTGCCAGGGGAGGGGAAGCTCCAGCAAGTACTGAAGTGTAAGCCCCAAGCAAACTCTGAACGCTAGAAAGATTTTTATATAGTCATGGCCATCTTCATCCATTTGTACTACTTAAACCCAGAGCCAGCTGTAACCAGCTTCACCAGCCCCCATGGCAGTACTGCTCCGCTTACACATCCGATTCCCCAAGCCCCACAGGCCGCCAAACCTCCCCTACAGCCTCTTTAGTGTAGATAAACACGAGTTATACAAAAGACAGTGAAGCTTAATTTTAAATACATGTTAGCTTTTCCCCTCTAAAGAACTGAGAGTCATCTTGGACTTCACATTAACCTTTTCCTAGGCCAGTACAGTAGAAAGCATCGCTGTCCTTGCAGAAGGCACTCGTAATTTCTCATCATAACTCAAACCGGCATTTGTAGCAAGTCATATTATTCAACAGCCATACTTACTAGATGTTCTGCTTTGACTTTAATAAATTTTAACCAAATTAATCAGTTCTAAAATCTCATCCTTTTGAGAAAGAATCATTTGACAGATACACCTACTGCTGCAAAAACCAAGTGAATAACAAAAATAACATTCAAGTACATTTACTTGCAGGGTTTGAAAGGGGGAATGCCACTACTCCTTCTGATTCGGAAAGAATACCCTCCATCAAGGAAACTACTCATGCTGAAATGCAAGAGTTGCACTGATCAGTTTACACTACTTTGTACAGCCTAGATTTGCAAGGAATAAAAGCCTTGATGGCATATTTGTTTACTGAGGTGGGTAGAGCACTAATGGGTGTCTCCAGCAAAACAAAAAAAATGCAAACACACACCCAGGTACTTTTGTAAATCCACACAAAATACATACCTGTCTTCATTTTTCAGCTAAGCAGAACAAATGTGGGGAAAACAAAGCAGTCCAATACATGTTTTCAAATGAAACATGACATTAAATTTAAAATCTAGTAAAAAAATTTGTATTAGAGTTGAGCTGCAAAGAGGGAGTTCAACTAAACAGCTGTCCCAAAGTCTTAAACATTTTCTTTGGTACCTTCTGAAAGATAATATCTTCTAAGAGAAAAGAAAATAACCAGTCTGCCAAGAACTACTCCTACTCCTGCTCCTCTACTCTTTATTTTTAACTTCAGGGAAAGCTACACTTTGTACATCCAAAAAACTTTAAACCATATCATCTCTCCCATATAAGGCAGACTGAAAACAAATCGACCCTCCACAACCGAGTTTAAACTTGGTGGTGCGTGGTCTGAAGTTACCAAATCCTAACAAGCCACCACTTGTCAGCTGGGCTATAGTAACAGGCGACATACCAACTCTTACTCCATCAATTTTCACAAGTTTACTTGACATTTAACATGAACTTGTCCTATTTTATAATTGTGTTTGGTAAGGACTGAGAAGAGTTCAGCTCAGCTAAAAGTTCACAAGAGCTCCAGCTGGCTAATGACCAGTAACTCACTAAGTCACAATAACCCCGTTGATTTCAATGATAAGAACATACGCTTCAGGCAAAAATTGTTCAGTTGACAGTTAAATTGCTTAAAGTATGTCACACTCAGACAACAAAATAACCAGCAAAAGTGTGGCTTATTGCTTTTAAGATTACTGGTTAAACTGGTATACCTTCCCAATACAGATATGCTCTGCAGAACGTCTAGAGGCAACCACAAAAGAAATCTGTGAAGCTTTCATCAATCCCCAAAGTTATTCCTACTACAAAGAGTATTTGGAAAAAGATGGCATTGTGATATGCAAAACACAATTCTGCAATGAAGGACTGATAATTAACAACTTTGGCTGCTAATTTTTTTCCCCTCAGTTAAAAAGTTGAAGTATACTAAGCTTTTAAGTTACAGAAAGGAATCCATGAAATCTTTCAGCAGAATGCTTATAAAAATCAGCAGACAATCCCATTTGCATTCTGGCTTTCTCATCAAGGTCCCTTCAAGATACCTTCAAACTATTTTAATTTTAAAAGAACCAAATCATTATTACCTTAAAAAAAATTCCATGAACATAGTTTTGAGTTTCACGTGCAATTGTATAGTCACAAGTAACATTAAGTACTTGCAAAATTCACGTTCTTAACTACAAACAAAACTATTCCTGCACAGATTAAATCTGAAAGTGTGAAATATTTTAAGTAACATCAGAATAAATCAGTTAAAAAAAAATCACTTTTCAAAAAGCAGAGGGGAAAAAAACCTTAATATTTAATACAATTGCCATCAGAACGCAAGCTAGATGCTCGTAAGGCACAGTAATGAGCACCAACAATTGATTTCGCATATTCAGTAACTTAAAAAACACCATACAGAATTTCCAATTGCTTCATTTCAGAAGGAAAAAGCACCGCATGTCTGCTAGCACATAAGAAGCTGAAGGTATCAGGAAATATTGAGAGATCTAACTATTCTCGAAAGGAAATGTGTTCAACTATTCACGCAACACAAAAATAAACTGGAATATTTATTAGCTCAGAGAAACCAAACCTATGATACCCATAAGAACACTGACACCTGATCCAATATATTAAATAAAGCAGCTCTGCAAATTAGTTTCTCGATTATAACAACTATGAAGTGACTTCATGAAACATGAAGGAACAGTACGAGACATACTAGTAGTGCTAGAGTTTCAAATGAAGTGTTTTACTCTAAAAATAGTTGCGTATTTTAAGTGTTTAACCTGCTTGTATGCTAGGGCACAAGATATCTGCTTCTGGGAAGCTACAGGGCAAAAGTTAACTCACAAGGTCAATAACTGAAGAAAACGCTGCTCTCACATGTCTCTGTTCTTTAACAGCACTGGGAGAATTATCCAGAATTTCCTTAGGAAAGCACTAATACATAAAACAAAATTGGTATTTGAATTTTTTTGAAGCAGTCGACTACAAAAATACTTTCAGAAAGCCTGTAAACATTTACAGCACAGTATCTGTATTAACACAACATTATTACTTTCAAGGTCAGTATTACACATGCAGTTTCTTGGAGCTACATATTTTGGTGTTATTTTTAACATCTGACAGAGCATCTTGTACCGTTGCAAGCTCTACACTGTTTACAAATACTCCCAAGCTGCAGCTGCTGATTCTACTAGCATATCTTGCCACAGAGAAAAGAAGAGTAATTTTAATTATCCAGTACTGGCATTTTCTACAGTATTATATGCATTACACTGTTCTGTAGACTGGTTTTGTAATTTTTCCACCTTTCAATGACTACACAGAAAAACAGGATTTGGTTACAAGGATATCCATTTCTACAAAAGGTCAAAAAAGTCCAAGCATAGTTGGGAAACATGTCTAACCCTGTTCAGATTATGGATGAACTCTCTCTTAGCAGGTGCTATTTCGGGAACTTCTACATTTGGATTACTTTTTAAAATTAAAATGCAGAGACTGAAAAAAGCTGTTTCAAAATCAAACATCAAGTTTATGTTTCAATTCTTCATTCTCCCAAAATACCTAACCACAAGCATAACAGTATAAGGTAGCAGCAAACAACTTACCAACACAAGCATTTAGAAACAGCCAGTCAGTCTTTTTCATTCTGTTTTTAATTTGCTTTAGTTTCTTGAAGTCAACTTCGAGTTCTTCCTTGCTGCCGACTGCTCCAGCCAATTCTATTCTTTGGAAGTCCATTTTCACGTCAGATTCACGTTTGGTTGTAGGTGGAGATCTTCTTTGGCTATTACCACTACTACAGCTTCCTCTCCATCGAGCTCTGTCTTGCTCATTTATGATTGAAGAAGCCTCTTCTGTGTCTGCCAGTTCTATTGCTTCGATGTTGTTGGGTCTGGGATGATCACACACAACACACTTCCTGGCCTTTGCCCAGTTTTCGTATGTACAAACAGAACAAGTCCAGTGCTGAGCCCTTGTGTTTAGTTTATTTCTGTCATTGTATTCCTCACATGGATCAACAGAAAAAGGGACTGGTCTTGAACCAGAACCTGAAGACTGAGGAGACTCCGTGGGACTCCTGGTCCTGCGCTGAGACAAGCACTGAGTACATCTTATCGCTCTTGGCCAGTTCAAGTATGTGCACATGTGGCATGACCATTTATTTGCACTTTCCATACTGTAAGATGATTTAACCCTTGGTCTTGCACTAGAATCTGGACATATCAAAGGACTACTCCCTCCTTCAGTGCTCGAAGGATCCCAGTCTCTACCAATATCACTTGAACCACTTTTAAATGGATCTTCTGTGATAATTGTTCCACTAGGTCTCTGAGCACGACACATGGTACATTTGATTGCAGATGGCCAATTTTCATATGTACAATACTCACAAGCCCATTTAATTCCACGCTCTGTCATTGTGCACTTCTTGAAATGAACTGCGTCAGGCAGAAAGCTAAGTAATCAGAATACATCATTAGTACACAATGGTTGCACAGGAGTTCTGTTTCAAAAAAAAAAAAAAAAAAAAAAA
>VXBH01003597.1:335719-348723 GCA_013400035.1 Rynchops niger
TGAGACTTAACCTAGTTGATGTGTACTGCATCAAATATAAAAATCAGGCTGGGCAAACAGGCAATCTTTTTTTTCTTGATACTATTAGAACATTTAGAGGGAAGAAAACCACTATGTAAAGGATAAGACCTGAGCTAACGGCATTTTAAATGCAGAATTCAGGATTTCCTAGTGCAGAAAACTCAGTGCTGGATTTCTAGAGTTTCTTAAACTTGAACAGAGGCTTCCAAAACAAATTCAGAAAACAGATTCACACTAAGCACTGAGAATTAGTCTCCAGAAGAGACTAATATGGCTACAGAAACAAGTCACAAATATTAAATTATTGATATTAGAACTCAATATGAATACAGCAGTACAAGAAAAGGAACACAAAGTCTAGAACCTGTGAACTCTATTGCAAGACCTCACAGGATTTGAAAGGAAGGAGTGTTACAAGTGGGCAGCTATACAATGAGTAAGCAGTTTTTTCAGAAAAGTCGGTGCAGGAGTTTGCATAAAATGCATACATTTTAAAATTTTATACATGTGCTCAACCAAGACCAGGTCTTGACTGGACATCACTTCTAACAGTAGTGTTACGAAGTTAAAATACCACTTAAAAGCAAGCAAAAGGTGTGTGCGTTGACAAACTAACACAATATTTTCATTCTATAAATCCAGATTTCAGTCCAATTCCAACTCACTTTTTCTCTAATGAAGAGGGGATTCTGTCTTCATGCTGGCTCAGATCTTCTCCTCAGATTGCCAAATACAAAGGATGAGACTAAGCAGATAACTATTCCTGTAAACAAAATAAAAACAGACTCATTAGAGGTTTCCTACTGGACCTGAGTAACCAGAAAGTTAATTATTAAATGCCACACCTACTCTGATCCCAATTTACTTGTTTTAACTCAGTCACGACCGCTGAGACTAACATATAGAGTGGTTAAAATAAACCAATATTTATAAAGAATCAGTCGCCACAGAAGCGATCAGTCTGCTGAAGTAAAAGCACTAGATCCAAACAAAGTAAAATCCACACCAAAACAGGTTTAAACACTCTTATTGGAATCTGAAACTGTATGGGGAAGGAAAAAAAAAAAAATCTTTGATCCCCTCCAGTTTGTGTAGAGGGCATAATAGAGGGAAAGGGTGAGGCAAGTAGATAAAGGACAAATAGAAAAATATATACAGTCTATTTCCTTCCTTACCACAGAATTGTTACCCAACACATAAGACTCAATTATGTGCTATTTTTAAGCATGCAAGACTATTTAAGATACAAATTTGTCATACCAATTGACTGACAATTCTCATTCATCGTATTGCAACTCTCTTGGCTAACAAAAACACCCAGAGTCTAGTAAATAAAAACTTGGAAGATAAGTTAGACAACAGGATTACATTCAAAACTAGACACATCAAACCAAAAGTTAGTTTATACCTGTTCTCCAATTAGAAAACGCTGTATGAGTTAATACATTCTTCACCAAAATACCTTCACACACACCTTGCTCTACCGAGGCGTAACTAAACGTCCACTTACATTTGTCACCCTTATTCCTACTATCTCCCTTCCACAGGCTCCATCAGGCAGCACAGGATTTTTCCAGCAGCTCAACTCTATCTATTCACCGTATCAGGTGGCTGCATGAATGAGGGGCTATCGCATGGCCAGGACCGAGGAGAGGGCAGGACTATCCTTTTCAGCAGCAATCCATATTTATGCTGCATGAAAGCAGATGAGCAACCAGGAACGCATAAAGCTTTCTCATAAAGCTCGGGTTCTAATATTACTTGTTTGAATAGCCTGCAGAGCACTTCACTCCCACCTATACGTTATAAAACTGTGTCAGACTAAGGAATGTGCTGAGAAGGCAGTTAGACTTCCCACTGCTTCCCCTCCACCATTCGCTCAAAGAAGTCCATGCCCATGTGTAATGGGAGAAAAGGAGCGAGATCGTACTAGGGTCTCCCTAGCTGTAATAAAATAAGTGAAAAATACATGCATATACACAAGAATACAAAGTCAACTTGATTTTACTAAAGGTGACTTCATAAAGACGACTTTTTAGAAACTTGGAGGAAAAACAGTTTCTGTACTGTATAAACAAACTAAAGCTTTGCCAGAACACCTCCTGTTTGAGTACACTATATGATTAATTTATCTATTCCACTTGGTCAAGGCTTTTTCCGCCCCCAGTCCCCCAAATAAGTTTTTTATCATGTTCTTAATAAGCTTATTCTCTCTATAAACAGTAGAGTTTTCTGAGATATTAACGTTTCCTAGTCAGGAACTTAAGATAGTTGAACGTGATTTTCTGAAAAGAGAAGGAAACAGCACACCATCCATGCACCTGCCAACTGCCACCAACAGGACCACGAAGAGCAGTTTCACTTGTGCTCTGAAGGACAACCAGAAAGCGGCTGTCCCAACACAAGCCTGAGAATAATTTCAACCTGAGCAGAAGCTGTTATGTTTTCAATCAAAAGCTAGATAAGCTTGAAATGCGTGATGAAGCCTAAGAGGCTGCAAATGTTCTCTTATCTGCCCTAGTTTATAAAGCCTTAAATCCAGCAGTTCCCATTGCAAACAAATCCCAACACACATTTGGGATGGGGTGAGAAAACAAAGCATCATCTGTTTTCCTGACATTCACACCGGGAAAGGAGATTGCTGCTCAAGTTGAAAAGCAGCTGGTTGAAAAAACTATCTAAACAAATACTGAGATACTATTTATGAAACTAAACAGCACAATACATAACTGTGTTACAGAAAAGCTTTCGTCTATACCATGAGATTAGGTTTTTAGCTGCAATTATTCTCTGTGCCCCTTAAAAAGCTAGATGTGTTCTGATATAATTCTTAGAGAGGCTGAGTCTCTGAAGCTTTGAAAACCTCCCAGATGCAAGCTCACTACCTCCGAACACAAGGCCTGAGGTTATTATCAAATAAAGAATACAAAAAGGTTCAATGGAACAATGCAATTTCTCTTTGATAGGTCTGCCAACACCCACTACAGCACAGCTAGATGAGGAAATTTAGCACTTTCACTTATCAGAATTTTGGTTGATTTTTGTTGGGGTTTTTTGGGTTTTTTTTTTTTTTTGGTCTTGGTCTGACCCCCCAAGTGCACCCCAGCCCAGAGACACCAGAACCATCTGATTTCCTGGTGATACAGGATCATCATCCAGCCACTAAGCAGTTTGAAGCTGGTTACATTTTTTCAGAATTACTTCTTTGCTATGCTGTCTTCAAATTAACTTGTTATTTTAGATTCTTCACAGAGGAGAAGTTGAATCATGTAGTACCTCCTCTGACAGAGAAATAGCACAGCAGTGACTGTAAGGCGCAGGTGCATGACTTAACATCCAAAAAAGCACAAGCAGACAAGAAACTAAAACCCACAGAACTCCAAGCAACTTCCAATCGATCAGTTTATACCTAAATACCTTCTGGACAGACCAGCACAGTAACTCTGTACATTAAAGGGGAGAATATATTAAAATCTGATAAATCAAGTAACAAAGAAAAATCAAAACATTACCAGACTTGCTAAATCAAGTCAGACAGAAAAGCACACCTAGAACAATCACAAGTTTTTCTTTTGCTTTCTTTCAATCTTTAAGAATATTCTTCCGCAAGGGGAAAATACAAACCAGCACACAGAAACCGGGAAGAAACAATGAAGTCCTCAAATAACATTTTTATGACAGGATATATTCTATTCCCCTCAATTTAATTACTCCACTGTGTCCAGAATTTGTTTGTTTTTTTTTTTTTTCTTTGGCCCACAGAAGGAACAATATGGAGCTCCACTTCATTAAATGATCAAGCTCTCCCCCGCAAACAGGCCAGATGCTGATTGAGACCAGTCTACAGTACGGACTTTTTGCTGGGATGGTTATGTCAGAAGTACATCTGTGCTGGCAGAAACCTTATGTAATTATACTCATCAAATCAGTGTTCCCACCTTCACTCGTTTTGCCCATGTCTATGGATTTTCAAACAAAGCTAACTGCTTCTGTACTGAAGGGGAAGAGAGAGATCAACTTCAGCCTTCCGCAAGGCTTGCCAGGGAAAAGAGATCCACTCTGCTTCCCCTCCATGTAGCTGCCCCTTTTAGACTGCTCCAAAAAAGAAAAGGAGACTGGTTTATTTATCTTTATTTTAAAACACTGAAGCAATTTTTCAGAGGAACAGAAGAAGCAGAAGCATCTTACTCTGAAAGAAAGAGAGGTCTCTAACTCAATGCAGAATCTACTAACTCAACAGTCTGTGAGTGTAGAAGTTACACCTTTCCCACATCCAAGCACAGAAATGACCGGGGAGGAACCGGACCTCGAGTCAAAGCACAGGATCAAAGAGCACCACCTTCACCGACTGTATTCTTCACGTATTATGAAACACGGTGTATTTAACGGTACATCTACCAAGAAAAGGTCTCAATCCGACGGCTGTAATTCCTCACTAACAGATGGAAAATGTTGCTGTGAAGTTTATATATACACACGATGGACAAACAGCGTTTTAAGAAAAATTGCTTATGATTAACCCCACATAACTTGACACATTTTCAGAAGTGTTCCCCCTTGTACGTCACTACCTCAAGTTCTCTTCCAATTACCCATAAAAAAAAACCCCTACCATACTTCTTAGAAAATTGAAGTTCATTTATACACAAATAAGCTTTCTAATTAAAGCTGTAAAAGGAAAACCTGTTAAAATCACACATCTGGATTATCAACTAAAATGGTTATGATAAAACATGCACTAGACTGATTTTTTTTTTCTGTTTTGTTCTGTAAAACTGCAGACCATTTCTAAAAGATGCACAAGACGAATTTGCGTCAACTGTTCACAATAGGAAACAAAGCAATGTTCTATTGCACTGTTTCCAAACAAATACATTTATAAATGGCTCTGCTACTGACTCTAACCACAGTATCTTTGTAAAGCTCATATAAGCTGTATCAAGGGACTCTTCAACCAAAGATTTTGCCAGTTTTTAAATACAGCCAGTAGGAAAGTCTAGAGGATAACGTAGCTGTACACAAGCTCAAATCAAAAAGGTCAATTTGTTTCTTTCAAACTTCTAAACTCTCTGCAAATCTCCCCTATGACTTCTTACATAAAAGACATCACTATTTAACTGGCTCAAATTTACTTCTGTTATCTGGGTCCAAGAATCCTTGTGGAGCATCACACTATCAATACATTTCAACAAAAGCAACTTACATTTTTAAATAACCGATTTGAAATTTATTTACAGTATTAAGAATTGATTTTCACATGAAATTTGCCTTGACAAATTTTCTAAGGTGGAATTTCACTGACCCTTTCTTCTCTTAATTTACTAAGCTTACTTACTCCACCTTCAACTGTTCACTATTCTTGCATGACTGCTTTCTCAAGAATTCAGCATAAGCCTCAACAGATCAGTATATTAAAAGTACAGAACTTGAACCTAGGTTTCTATACTTTGAAGGGAACTAACAATGAGTTCCATTGTCAGCTCTGCAAATTAGTTTAAAAAAAATTAAGAACACTGACCTCGTCAATCAGACAGCCAAATCAGATCAGCGCTGAATCTGGAAGCTTTGCAGTAAGGGCAATAACTATGTATTATAATAAAGAACTGAAAGATTACTGCAAAGTCACAAATGCAGGAGCATTTTCTTTATTAGAATACACTGAAGCAAGGAATCAACAAGTAAGCATAGTTTGCTTTGGTTGTTAGGACAGTTCATTAAAAATTAAAGGATACTGTCCCAAACCAATCAGCAAAAAGGAAAAAATAAGTCTGTGATCTCAGGAAAAGAGCATTTAAATCCTTTTCGGCAAGCTGCTCTATGGGGTCAGGGTTTTTTGCTTACGAAATTTTTATTTCTTTAAAGAACTAGACAGCTATTTGCAGTACAGACAGTAGGAACTGGTCTCAGACTGCAGCTATCGTTGCAGAAACCTCCTTCTTCCAAAATACAGCCAGAAGCAAGAACTATGTTGGGAAACAGATACTTTTGTCAAACTACATTACCCTTTCCATCCTCAGCCCAGCAAGAGCCCTGCTCCCAAAATACGCACCTTTGCCCTTCTGAGTAATAGAGCTGTTCCTTTGCTCCCAACAACGGGGAGAACAGGAGGAATGTCTGTCTTAAGAGAGGCATCATTGAGTCAAGATTGGCACAAATCTCAATTCTATTAAAGACCAAGTCATTGCTGTGTAAATCACAACGCAACCCACAAACTGTAATATTAACGGTGCATGACAAAAGAAATATTGAAAATATTTTAGTTATAACTATTTACAGTCTAGTATGTTAAATGAGTTTTAACTTTTTTTTTTAACCGGTTTTCATATTCCAGGCTGCCAACAAATACTCCGTACTGCAGATTTTTAAGTATGACCTCTTTCATTATGTACAACTTTTGATCTACTCTTATAAGCAGGCAATTAGTGAAAATCCAGAAGACTTCATCTTTCACAAAGAAACATGCTGCAAGAAATGCAGTTCTCTCCACTAAAAAAAAAAAAAAAAACCTGAGAAAGTAAGTAGTAGCTTTTGAAAACATTTAGAAGTCTGTTCATTGGGTGAGTTCTGATGGGCTTCATTTACATACAATTAATAAAAAAACCTTTCATTTTGATTTATGGATTCATATCTCATTTCAAAGTACCTTAAGTCTAGTTTATTAGGTATTTATCATATTCAGAAAAATTATGCTGATTTTGCTTCAGCTGTCTTTTCAGTGTTCTATTCACACTTCCAATCCAACTGCTATCATTCCAACTAAACCTAAAAGCCTGACTTTGCCTGAGCAAGAGAATTTATATGCAGTTTTAATGCAAGAAGATGCCTAATTTTGCAAACATTCTATGAAGTAAGAAGTCAAACATTCTTTTGTTTGGTTACAGATCTTAGGAGACTTCTGAAATTCAAGTATTGACAATGAACTTCAGGTTAGGATTCAGACCTAACTCTATACAGACTCTTCCGCAAAAGCAGAAAACCTGTCACAGAATTAACAGATATTTGACAATACTAAATATTCAGTCTTCCTGCTGCCTTTTTTATTTTAATGTTTATCCCTTGAAGCGTTTTTGTGCTCTTAACTATTACAGTTAATCCTGCTGTGTAAGTTGCGAAGTACTAGTCCCCATTTTATTTGTTACTCATCTCAAATGGGTCAAACTACATACAGCTCTCCTAAATCTGTGACTAAAAGCCAGGAAAACCCTAACTGCTGAAAACAGCCTGTAAAAACCAGTAGCAGCAGTTTGCAGTTCAGTCCTCTTTCTTATTTCAGGAGAGAATTACATTTTTCATGGTTCTTTTTCGTTCCATTTTAAACTCAATTAAAAGCAAACAACTATTTAGATGAGATGTTACTACACATTAAGAGGGACTAAATATGACTGCTTACTTAGAAACCAATACCATTTGGGGAAATGGGAGTAAGCAGATCAACAGTTACATAATACACAGCATCTCCCACACAATACTAATCAAAAACCAAGCAAAGCAACTCAAAATAATGAGCTATGTTAGAATATTCGCATAAATACAGCCAGCGACGTTTAATGAATCTGACCATCATGAACAGTCAGCAACAGATGAATAATGACTCAAGACAGGATGTACAATATGTAATAAAAATGAAGTTTTAACAATTCTGTTGTGTTTTAAGATATTCACATTGGACAAAGTACACAAGTTGAACAAGAGGATTCTTTATAAAAAGCGAGGTCAAACACAAAAATACAGTTTATCTGTGTTTGGACTATATGCCTAAAACATGAGGCTCAGTTTTTGTTTAGAACTCAGCCATCCTCGCACAAGATGAGGAGAACCAGATGTCACGCTCTGAATAAAAACGCACTGTGGAGTCAGACATCAAAACTTAGGAACACTTAAACCTGTCCAACAACCAAGGAGCATTACATTAGGATTTGTATGTTTGACATTCAGTTCTAGTAATTATCCTGTGGACCTCCTCAATACTGGCTGACCATAAATTAGATCATGGCTAGATGCACAGATATAGTCAGCATTTGGTGGAGAAAAACCACCTGCCTCCAAATGAAACAAGGAAACACACACTCAACATTAACTATTGTGGAGTTTCCTCCTAATTAACGGCAAGGCACTTTCAGATACAGGTAAGGACCACCTTTGATATAAGTATTTGCAACTGGGCTATACTTAAGGTGAGTTCTAGTTCAAGTAAGCCATACAAGCAACACTCCTTTTATCTAGCTCTTGTTAAGATACTGGCTAGACAGCAAAATATCAAAAATATAAATAAATGTAAAAAAAAAAAAAAGAGAGAGAAGCAAAAATGCTATTAACAGAGCACACAAAAAAACACTACTGTGTATGTCACTGCTTAACACAGCGCAAAGAACTACTATCAAATATCAAAGGGAAAACAAATTCCAACTCCTTATAAAGGGGGAGTGATCTCAGTTTATTTTTTTTTAAATCACTTTTTTCTTTTTAACCTTACGATTAGTAATTTCTATTTTGCTCATGATGTACATCAAACAACTCCAAGTTAATCACTACAAGGTACTCTGAGCTGCTAGAAAGTTTTAGAGTAACACCTCTGAACCAGCAAACCTTCCGCTTTTGGCGGGTGGGAATAACTTTCTGCTAGAGGCAACACTGAACAACCTTCTTTAAATAAACCATTTAAAAGCAAGCCATGAGGTGACAATTATTTTTATCCCTGCCAAGCTAAACAGTAATGGGGAGGTCAAAAAAATGTAAGTAGTCAAGCAGGCCATCCCAACACTTAAACAGCAAGATAAAAATTAGCTTCTCAACAAGCACATAGTAAGGGGAAGCCTTTGTAGACAAAATCTAAACCCACAGGCCCATCCAATAGAAGGCATAAATGACAAAATGACAATCAGACACCTAATACAAAGTACTTCTCACTTACCATGGTAGTGTGAACTAAAAAAAAAAAAAAAAAGGCCTAGCATGAAAACAAGTATATACTCAACACCTCTTGAAACTGCAGAAGACTTAAGACTCAGACCTATAGATTGAAGCTGTTTCAGAGGAGCATTCAGACAGCAGAAACTAATAAATACGCCAGCTGTCTCTGCTGAATCCCTGCTTACATACTGGGAAAATGAATGGAGACAGAAGAAATACTTTCAAGCCCATTAGCCTGAAAGAAGCGCAAGTCAACACTACTTACGCAATGCACTAATGCATTTACAGTCTTTACAACCACAAGAGATAGGATTCTCTCATAAACGGACCATGACGTTCACAAAGCAAATTTTCTATTTTTTGCTAGAATTATCTACACTTACGAAGTTTACGACAATGATTTGTCCTCCCAGATAATCAACTGACTATGCACCATGAGCCGCACAGTTTTCAAGTGAACGGACCTACAAAAGTACAAGAAACTTCAAAGTCACTAAAATATTATTTGATCTTAATAGTTTTAATCTACTGAAAACAACAGAAACCACTCAAGTTTATTTTTCTTTACAGAGTCATGTAAACAACAGTTCAGATGCTTTTCTTTAGCTCAGAAAAGCTAACTCCTGAGTATCTAGAAGACAGTGGAACACCAATGTTAACTTACATGTTTCTTAAAGTCTGTAAACTCCCTTAAAGCCTGTACACTTTTTCATTAAAAACAGCCACTCAAGACTAGATGCTAAATCAAATCAAAGTCAAAGAATCACAAGGAGGACTTTTAAACCTTAACATTTGCTTGCAAAAATAACGGCAAACAACCTGGATAAAACATCACCGTGTACTGACTTCTGACATGCTGGGAAGGCAAAGAAAAAAAAAAAAAAAAAAAAAAGAAAAAGAAAAAAAAGAAAAAAGACTGCAGCCTTCTTGCTCACAAGTGACAGTTTCAGAAAGAAGTCCTATTTACACTTACCAAAATAGACACAGGTCCATCCTTCCAGTCCCCTGGACAGCAGGTTGCATGCCTGGTATTTTGTACCTAGCCCTCATCACTTCAGGTATTTTCAGCTTAATTCTGAACTCAGCCTTAGAGACAGATGTAAATTCCATACCTTCTCCAGCATTTGTCTTAGCAGTCCTAACTTTCGTTCATTTAAAATGCATGTGTGAATACAAGTAAAATGAGCAGAAAAAAAAAATCCACCTTACTAGAAATAAAAATAACAATGCAGTAGTATGCTTCTTTTAAGAACAAGCAGAATTCATGATACCAGGATCAATTCAAATAACCAAAGGGAAAAATGACAACTTAATTATATCTGCTGTACAGTAAAAGACGCAAAAGGGCTGCAAATTTGTCTGCTTTGTAAGGAAGATGCTCTGCACATACCAGCGACTACCACTGTTTCCAAGGCATTATCCCTACATATTCCTTGTAAAAAATTCTACCATTCCTTCTGCTTTCTTGACCCAGGTCTCCTATCAGCCCCCTCCTGCAGACACTTCCTTCTTCAAACATCACCGCACCCATTCCCTGATCAACTCCCTCCACACCTCTCCTCTCCAGTCTCCACCAAAATGAGTTTTCTGCATAAATGGGACAGCACTAGAGGAAAAAACAGCAGTTTTGAAAAACACCAGGTGGATACAACTCCAGTTTGACTACAGAGCTTCTGAAAACCTGCCCATGCCACAAAGAAGGAAATACAAAATCATCCATATTCTAGATGAATGTGTTCTCACAATTGATGTTGAAGTACTACAGTTCATATTTTGAAGCATGTTAACTGTTAGATACCGAAGAGATAACAGTTCTATTATTAATCTTGTATTTCAAGAAAGTTCCAAAAGAACTAACTACATCCATACGAGAAGCATGCTTCAGCAACTGATGCAAAAATGAACACAGTCACAAAAATCAATCCAATTCTGTGTAAGTTCAAGCAATGTCAGCTATGCAAAAACTACTATAAAAAAGAGTAAGTATCAAGAAAGCATCTGAATTACAGGGCAGAAGTTTTCTTTTTAAGGTATAACAAATTCCATTAAACAGTCATTGCAAAGTTATAATTATATGTTATTTAACTGATTTCACCAAGCTATGCCATTTGACAAGTGAAGTGGTAAGGTCTTCGTCAGCTGTGTTGAAAAAAAAATTCTCATTTCAACTTTGCCTCATTTCCCTCTTCATATGCAGTACTACTTAAAAAAAAAAAATAAAAATTAAGAACTGTCACAGCTAAGCCAGCCATTTTCAGCTGCCAAACTAAAGTTTAGTTCCATTTTAGAACCAGGAGCCTGTGGATCATAATTCATGCAGCTAAAATGAGGATTACTTGTTGACATAAATTTTGAACAGCTCAAAATAACCCAGTCTTCAAATTTTGGGGGTGGAAGGGGCAGTTTAGACTGCAGTCACAGTTTAAATGCTTTGCTGCAATTAGTAGATGGCACACCGCGATACAAGAATGTATTAATAAAAAGTTTTGCACAATCTCAGCCTGGTGCAAAACTGATATGGCAAAGAGAAGGTGGAAAGAGAAACGTTAAAGCCCAAGTTCATAACACATGAAGGAGCCGCTAAATCTCACATTAAAGTGCCTGATAGTACATTTGATTATTTGATTGACTGTATTAAAAATAACCTCCCATACAATCAGTAAAGTATTTTTCAAGTAGAATACACTTCTGACTTATTTTCAGATCCATCTTGCAAAGAACACCAAAGATGGAGGGGATTTCCCATCCCCAAGGAATTTACACATCAAGTGACACACAATTAGAATGGCCATACACAAGGCTAAATTAGACTGAAAATGTTGCCTTGACCAACTTTGCGTTTTAACTAGTCTCCAATTTAAGTCATGCTTCTGTGATGAATCCCATT
The DNA here is from genome assembly GCA_013400035.1 of Rynchops niger. Lineage (NCBI taxonomy): Eukaryota > Metazoa > Chordata > Aves > Charadriiformes > Laridae > Rynchops > Rynchops niger. Next base: position 347,538 of record VXBH01003597.1, read on the forward strand.
GATGCTTTTATGCCACTCAGTGTTCCAATTAAATTAATATTTTTAATTATACTTCTGAGAAAATGCTAATGGATACAACTCTACAATAACAGATTATGGCCTCATCGGTCATCCCCATCTGCCTGTCCTTACTCAAGCAGCGTAAGAAAAGTCAAGGTAATTATTTCTTTTTTCTTAAAGAGAATTACACCACATGAGAGTTTCACAAATCCTGCAAAACACAACACATCCAAAAGCATAATTCTCTTTCAGTCCTGTGACAGACTTAAATCAGAAGTGATCTTTTGCATATGACATGCCAGACGCTTAGACACCAATTCAACTTCGCCTTCAGGAGGAGGCAAATAAAAGAGTTCCAGAACACCTCCTGCTGCTTACCTGTTTCCCTCTGAGTAACCACCTAGAAAGGAAAAAAACATAAAAAAGAAATGGGCTTCACAGATCTCTTCTGCAGTGACCAAACACAAAAAAAAAACAAAAAAAACAAACAAAAACAACCAACAGAAAAGCAAAACTAAGTGCAACAAATATCTCTTGAACTACCGTTACAAGATTCCGCTCTCACCAGAACGAGCTTTAACACAGTATGGGTTAGAGAAATGAGGAACTTAAGGTATTACACAGAAGACATCTCACCTTTCAATTTTTGCATCAATAAACATATCAATGTGGTATTAAACTCACATGCGAGTTTCAACATTTATGGCACAGTAGGTAGCTGGTGAGTAAAGACTGTTCAAGCCCAGCACAAAGCCCATCACACAACACTTATTATATCGACTCCCAAGAATTCTAGAAAAAGTTGTCATTATTGTTATCACCGCAAGTCACTGTTCCAGCACAAAAGTTCTCAGCAGCAGCGCTGTATCTGCCAGGCAGGAGACCCAGATTAATCTTCTCCCAGCCTTTCCCCCACCCACTGCTCAAGGGAGAGCGGTGGGTGCTGGGGGGATGCTGTCCCGAAGTAGGGTCGATTACCGGGTGTGCCAGACGCCAATGGACCGGGGTGAGGGCCGGAAGGAAAGCCTGTTGTCACCCCGAAGGAAGGGCTGCCAGACACCTCCGTGACCTCCGCAGAGAAGTTTACCTTCTCCTGGCTGGAAGCTGCCGCAGCCCGGGACTGGGAAGGTAGAGTCAGAAAGGCACCGGAAGGATTTGCCTCGCTCGTTAATCCAACTTTTTCTCA
>VXBH01003597.1:349331-377475 GCA_013400035.1 Rynchops niger
ATCCCTGCCGCTGGGGGGGTTGGGGGTGTGTGTGTGTGTGCGCGCTGAGGTTCGCCCCGCCCACACCCCCCGCGGAGCCCCGCCCACTGCCGCGGCTCGCTTCAGGACAGGCCCGACGCCCCCGGCTGCCCCCTGCGGCCGTTCCCTCACACGGCGCTCGGTATCCCCTTCGGCTGCCCCCGGCTCCCTCACACTCACCCTCGGCTTCCCCGCCTCGGCCGCCCCCCCCGCAGCCGTTCCCTCACACACACACACCCCCCCTCGGGGCCACTTCAGCGTCCTGCCCGCTCGCCCCTGGCAGGGACCTCCCTGGGGAGCCGCCTCGGTCAGCAGCGTCGGGGAGTAACTGTGGGGCTGGGTTGGGGATGGAAACGCGACCATCCGCTTGGCTGGACGTGCAGGATCGGAGGCGGTGTATCGACATAAAGCTCCCTGTGGAAATAATCCCTCACAAACCCCCTCTTGCACACGGCCAGACAGCAGCCATCGAAAGTACCGCTTCTGTGGCAACTGATCCTTCCAGTGTCCTGATGGGAAATGTCTCCTACATATAATAAATAAAGAGAAAATGGCAGTGGAGGATCTCGTGCCCAGGCCGAACAGCCCCAGCCCGTGGTGGATCCCCAGTCATTCCTTCAGTTCTCCCATAGCAAAATACTTGATTTCCTCCACATGTTGGTTCCAGACATTCCTGACTCAGCGGGAAGAGTGTGTGTGGGGTTGGAGTTGGGGATGTTCATAGAATCACAGAATGGTTTGGGTTGGAGGAGACCTTAAAGATCATCCTGCTCCAGCGCCCTGCCCTGGGCAGGGACACCTCCCACCAGCCCAGGTTCCTCCAAGCCCCGTCCAACCTGGCCTTGAACCCCTCCGGGGATGGGGCAGCCACAGCTTCTCTGGGCAGCCATTTCCAGTGCCTCACCACCCTCAGAGTAAAGAATTTCTTCCTAGTATCTAATCTAAATCTCCCCTCTTTCAGTTTGAAACCATTCCCCCTCATCCTGTGGCTCCCCTCCCTGATCCAGAGTCCCTCCCCATCTCTCCTGGAGCCCCTTGAGGGACTGGAAGGGGCTCTAAGGTCTCCCCAGAGCCTTCTTCTCCACGCTGAACCCCCCAGCTCTCTCAGCCTGTCCTCCCAGCAGAGGGGCTCCAGCCCTCTCAGCATCTCCGTGGCCTCCTCTGGACCCACTCCAACAGGTCCATGTTGACCCTGGCCTGAAGGTCTCTTCAGCCAAGTAGTGGTCGTGTGGTGCAAAGCCCATTCCTCTTCTGGGGGGAAAAGGCCAGCAACAACTGCTCCACCAACCCTTGAGTTCAGTCCTTGTGCTGGCTATGCAGTCAGGTTTTTTGCTTTCTACTCCAAAATTGCCAGTCTGCATCTTCCTTATGCTGCTCTTGCAGGCTCACTGACAGAAAAAAGCATATTTGCCCACATCCTTGCTCTTCCCTCATAGGCCTTACATCACTTGATCCCTGGCTTCTTTTTTTTTCCACCTCAGTTCCTTTTTATTTCAGGCTTTCTCAGACGTTCTATCACTTTTTATTTCCAGGGTTTCATTCCCCATTCCTTGCCAAGGCAATAGAGGGGGCTCAGTTAGCTGATGCCCCAGGCCAGGTGTTGCATTGGGAAACTCTTCCATCCCTTCTTGTTCAACCAGCATAAAAGAAAAGCACCTGAGATGTTTGAGCGGTGATGCTTTGTGCTAGAGAAAACCCCATTGTCCAGCAGACAAACAACTAGAACTGGAGTCGGGACAAGTAAAATGTAATTACCTATGGCGACTGAAATAGAAATTTGTCTCCATTTGCAATTAAATTAGTTCCCTATAAGCATCAAAAACTGTTGGGTGGGAGCGTAACGTGATTTGTCTCTCCCAAATTTATTTACTAAATTCTCTTTCTGACTCCACTGAACAAGTTGGGCCCCAGTCTGCGTTTTGGGAAAGATACCAACAATTCCGTATATTTAGCTATAGAAAAAATGGGGACAACTGTATTTTCTTTCACACACCCACATGTAAGATCCAGATGAACTTGGTTAAGTCATGTAAAATAAATATTCCTTATCTTAAGGACTCGCGCCACCTCTGTGCTGAGAAATAATTCAGGAAATGTATCTCTTGCTCATGGCATCTAGGCGAGATGATGGAAGAGCTGTCATGTAAGCCAACAACAAGCAGCGGGGTAAATCCTAAATGCTGCCACAACTGTACAAGAACGGGAAATTTCCAGAAATAACTGTTACAGATTAGACTGCATGAAAAGATATGAAAATAAAAGGAATATGTAATTTTGGGGGGAAAAAATAACTTAAAATTTTTCCAGAATATTTCCTAAACCTGTCAGAAAAGCATTTGGTGATCATGGAAACATGTTTTGAAAAAAATACAGTGTATTGCAGCACATTGGGAGCCTGTAGTGTACTTTCACAACACAGCAAAGAGCTTTAAGGAAGCTAGACTCCTATCATTTCAAAGACTTTTGTTGCACAGGTCAGAAAAAAATATGACCAACTGAAAAAAAAAAAAAATTTTTCGAAGAATTTTAGAGGCAACTTTAGGTTTTCGTATCTGCATAGTTGTTCTGCACAACAGAAGCACTTCCAAGTGACGAAAGAGGTACCTGTACAAGTAGAGGAAGGCGAACGCATGTGTTAACATTGAATTTGCAAGTAGTTGCCAGAGCTGTTAGTTTCAAAAGCAAATCCTGGCCGCATCTCCGAATTACCGTATGTTTTTGATGTTGGCGACATCATTCCGAAGGCCATGGCTTTGGCTTCATCTCAAAAAACGGCTGGCATCTCCCTCCAGGTTTACCTTGCAGGCGTTTGCCATTTGTTCTAGACTTAAACAATAAAATACAATAGGAATGACCTTTCAAGTGGCTTAAAACATTGATATTTACACATGTATTTTATCCAATAATAGCTTTCAGACTTCCAATTTGGAGAGAAATCAAAATCTACATGACTTGATAACCCAGTTCTCCATAGATTTGGTATTTGATCATCTTTTTCTTTTCTAAATGTCAGAAAGATAATTCTATTTTTGTGAGAGGCAGCAGAAGTTGTATGCAAGTACTAATTTCCTATATTCCACCACAAATTTTAATTTTATTCCACCAGTTTAAGGACAAATTTTAACTCGCTAGTAAGGAATTTGGAACAGTCATACTTGTTTGACAGCTTAATATGTTATTTTGGGAACTTTGCATTGCGGAGCTGAATTCACTCCTGCCTGGGAGATGATGTGCCTCCACTAACTGGGCGTGCAACTGCCCTCTGTAACTCAGAATAAACCCATAGCAAAACTGGGTACCTTCATCTGCATCTAAAAATGTAATTTGCACATAGATGTCTTCCACCTTTCCTTTTGTCCCCACTTCTCAAAACTTCATCTTAATTCCCTGTTCCTCTAACACCCACTGCTTTCTCCCCGCCTTCCTCAGCCATGGGTCTCTCCAATCTCCTTTCGTTCCTTCCAGTTCCTCTAGAACAAAAAAGAGCTGCTCAGGAAAGAACTGATAGCAAATTTTGTGAGAGCTCGCAGATTTGATGAAATCTGAACGGCACGCACAAGTTATGGAATTTTCACAGAAATATTGGTGGAACCCGGCTAAGAAACCCACCTGGTTCCTGCCCCTTCTCAGCCTAAAGATGCACCCCCGGCACTCTGGAGGCAGGAAGCCTTTGTGCCTCCAAGGTGCCAGCCTTGCTGGCAGCCAGCGAGGCAGATGGCTGGGAAGTTCCCTTCCTTTCCTGCAACTAATTTATAAATTTAGGATGTTTTTCAGAATCACCCAGAATTGCAAATCGCCACTCTCTCCTATTAAAGAAGAGCGCTTTGCACCACCCTGCCTTACAAGCCGCCCTGGTTCTGTTGTCCTGGTACTCACTGTTAGTAAAGTAATTTTTTGGTATATTACTGAATTTACTAAATTTAGGTAGTAAAAGGTTTCTTCCCTCAGCCCTCCCTGACGTTTCTGTTCTGATTCACCCTGCTTAGAACCGAGCGAATGATACCAAAAGCTATAATTAGAAAGAAAGCCTCGAAACGTTTCACAGTAGCGCGTTTCTAGATGTTGCACAGAATAGCTGGGGGACTTGGGGAAGCAAAATTGTGCTTCAGGTGAGCAAAAAGACAAATACCACATTATTTTACGCTGGCGTGGAATGTTTTTGTGCTGCAGCAGAATTGCCTCAGCCCGAATGCAAAGGTTACATCTCGTTAGTGATGTATAAGTGCAGATCTTGCTCTTAGGTAATTCTCTTTACCCTGGTAACTACTCGCTCTCAGGCAGAGCACTGGCTCCCATTAGGCGATTCATCCTCGGCTTACCCAGGAGCAGAGACATACGTGCTCACCAGATGGTTATTTCTCACCAGCTGAACTTTGAATACTCAGAATTCCCTGCTCACACCGGCTCCTCAAATCCTGCTCTTGCCATTGCTTTATTCATTATTTTCAGGCTTTTTGAGATCAAGGAAAATTTGCAGCTTAACTGAAACGCTTCGATAAAGGGTGAGGAATAGAAATGCCAAATAATCCAAAGGAAGCCGAGTTTTTGAAGCTATCGAGAACACGGTATTTTAAATGGTCGACTGATTCGTTACCATCCTCTCTCTGAGTCAGCCTCAGCCTTCACACCCAGTACATCTCATACTTGTGGCTCTTTTTCCCATTTTAGTTTGAAATATAAAAATACTCAACTATAGCTAGATCTCTATTCCCCTTATCCAGACGGGGATGAAGTCAGAGAAGGCACAATGTCCAGATCGAAGCCGTTCTTTGCTGCCGTGGCTGCTGGAGGTTGTTCCAGGCTGCCACCCTGAGACCTGTAAATGAGCTTCAATTATTTGCAGCTGAGCTCCGGGCAGGGAAGGAAGGCAGGGTCATAGAATCATAGAATGCTTTAGGTTGGAAGGGACCTTAAAGACCATCTCATTCCAGCCCCCTGCCCTGGGCAGGGACACCTCTCACCAGACCAGGCTGCTCAAAGTCCCGTCCAACCTGGCCTTGAACCCCTCCAGGGATGGGGCAGCCACAGCTTCTCTGGGCAACCTGAGCCGGTGTCGCGCCATCCTCAGAGTAAAGAATTTCTTCCTGATATCTAATCTAAATCTCCCCTCTTTCAGTTCAAAACTGTTCCCCCTCGTCCTATCACTCCACTCCCTCATAAAGAGTCCCTCCCCATCCCTCCTGTAGGCCCCCATCATGTTCTGGAAGGCCATTATAAGGTCTCCCCAGAGCCTCGTCTTCTCCAGACTTCTGTTTTGTCTTTTTTACTACAAGAAAAGTGAGAGTTCATCCCACACCCTGAGCCACCCAACACATTGGCACAAGTGACAGGGAAAGAAAAGGAAAGTGGTCCTTTCTGCCTAGCTGTCTGTACGCGGGGAAGAGGGAGCCACCTTCTCCCAGAGGGCACCAGAGGTAGAAGCAGCTTACATTCACCCACACCTTCCTCCTCTTCTTCAGCTGTGGGGCTGCCCATCATGGTTTGAGAAACCCACAGCAATTTATTGTCATTTAGACAATTATTCTCTCACCCGATGACCCCTCGCCACCCAGGAAGGGGAACTGGGAAAAAACAAGGAAACCCGAGGGCTGAAATAGAAACAGATTTAATATATAAGACTAAATAGTTAAAATTAACAATACTAAAGAACCAGTATTGATCCTGAAACCAATATAAAATACACAAGGACTATACTCAGCCCATTCTGTCACAGGAAGCCGTGCACTCCCAATGTGGGAGACAGCCAATGTGGGACACTGCGAGTGCTGCGGCTTCGGGAGGAAGGGAAGGGCTCCGGCACCGGGGCAAGGAGTGCTCAGGATGGCAGCCATCACAGAAGAGAGAAGACTCCTCAGTAAACTTTCTAATTTCTATTGAATGTGACGTTCATGGTATGAAATAACCCTGTTGGCAGCTTGGGTCAAGTGCCCGGGTCTCGCTCCTCCTCATCCCCACACCTGGCAAGGCTCAAAAACACCGAGACCTTGAAACCCCTATCCCATAGCTGGCTATAAAGTAAATATTTTCACAAATTCAGACACTAGAATCTTCTAAAAGTGCAGTTTTCCCAAGCATTAGAAGAGAAATTAGTCCTGTGTCGCTCAAACCAGGACACAGCCCTGCTGCACAAGCACCGTGGCTCGCCGTGGGGCCAGCGATGGGCGCCTCGCACCACAGAGGTGCCCAGCAGAGGTGGTGGAGGTGTGTGTGATTGTTTTAGGGACAAAACAGTTAGGAAAGAGAGAGAATAAACAAGTAGATCTAGGAAAAACTAGCTCTATGTCAAATGTCTATGACAAAACTCTGTACTGTTATCTCCTCGATCACTTCAAAATGTATTTCAATAGCAAAAAGGTTAAAAGTGGAGAGCACCTGGATTGGAAGCTTCAACGTGCACCATATTTTTCTTGCTTTCTCTCTGGTTCCACAGGGAGCAGAGGAAGAGGGTAAAGAAGTAAATCCATCGTGGTGGGGCTTTCCATCTGAGGGGTTTGAGCCACACGATCGGGGGGGCGATCTTAGGAACTTTCTTCGGTTGGGCAAATGCTCAGTCGGTGAAGGAGTCTGTGCTGGATGGCCAACAGAAAAACGGCAGACATGGAGGAGAATGGGAAACTGTGAGGCGATGGGATGGCTGTGGTCCAGTGTGCTCGTGGTTCTGGAGCCTCCAGGAGGCTGCAGGATCTGCCCATCCCAGATGGTGAGCACAGCGTGGCTGCTGCCGCTGCTCTAAGCGTGCATCAGCAGGTTTGTCACAGCGAAAGAATGCAGGGGGGAGGACAAAGAGAGGAGAGGAAAAAACAAGGGAGAGAATGAAGGGGAATGTGAAACAGCATATTAAAAACAAAGGGAAAAGAAAAATAAAACATGAAAACGCAAAGAGCTCTTTAAATGCACTCTTAAAGAAAGTCGTGAGGGAGGACAACGACAAGTAACAATGCAACTATAACAGGAAGCAGCAGCCAGGGTCCCTTTAGGGGAATGTAAGACATTTGTGAGGACTTGAGACAAAAATCCATGAGAAAAATGGACTAAAATCCATAAACTATTTGCTGTATAGAAATGTCAGGCCACAAGAGGAGGGATTCCTCTGTGCAATGGCCAGCATCTCTCTAATCCTCAACAATGGCACATTTAACCACTACCAAACGCCGCGACCCCCACAAAATGCTTCTACCAGCAGAAAAAGAATTGTGGGGTGAATTGTGAATTCTCCGACACTGCTAACCGAGGCTAGATAAAAATACCACCTTATACGATCCCTGGTTTTGATGCCTATGTTGGGTACCTCCCTTCTCGGAGGACAGGCCTTTGCAAGCCCCACCAGCAGCATCACCCCTCCCCAAGCACCGTACAAAAGTCATAGGTGCTAAACTCAGTGGCCGTAGGTTTGGCTGTGAAGCTGAAAAGCAAGAACTCATTGCATTTTTCTGCTTTAGGTGAGCAGACCGATTTTCCCATGTGGCAAGCCAAAGGTGGCATTAATATGCCCCCAATCCAAGCCACAGTTTGCAGCCATTAGTGGTTGGGAAAAAGGAGTTTATTGCAAAAGGCTATCCAGGAGCACATGAGGCAACAGAGAAGGGACGTTCTGTGTTCAGTTTGCAGAACAGAGTACATCATGCTGAGCATAATCAGTGCCAGCTAATCAGATTATTTGATGAACCAGAGGAAGCAAAATCTGTCTTTGAGTTGACATAATCCACCTGCTTAAGGATTCTGTATATGTTCATTGCGTGTCTGAGAAGCCTTCCCCTTACCTATTCATTGAGACTTAGCCTTTTTTTATGAGCAAATCTAGGATTAAACATATACGGTTCACATAAAAACCAGAAAACAAATCAGGTAAGACTGGGACTTCACGGGAGCGGAGCTAACGGAGTGGTGCCTGTTGCCACACTACCAGTTTGGCAAGATAGTGAAAAAATTTCAGTGACACCAGGGATAGTTTAATGCTATTAGTGGAGACCTTATAAGGATGGTAACTGATGAAGCTAAGGAACACACAAGTCTGGAAGTAAAACGTGGAAAGGATCATTTTCTGGAAAGTCTTGAATTTGAACAGATTTTTATTTTAATTCAGGCCTAGCCTGAATTAGTAATAAGTAAATTCTTATTACTTTAATACCGTGGCCTTATTTTAGAGATATGTTCTGCAAAGAATCCTCTACCTTCTCCCAGCATTTCTCATCCCAAATAGGCAGCTTCAACAATGGGATAAAAAATAGCTTTCAGTCTTATTCCTACTTTTAATCTTACAGAAAGCCATTTAGCAGATACCTCATAATGCTGTGCCTTACTTACAGATACAACCAGGGGAAAACAAATCAGAGAAACAGAAAAATAAATCATTTTCTAACCAGATCCCTTTCCTGGAAGGACAGTTCTTTGATTGCTTTTATTCCTAACTTTAAAATAAAGAATTTAGTAATTATACATTGAGTAACTATTGTTTACTTGTATCAGGCATCGCAGAAGCTGCTGTGCCTCCCCTCCTTGTATGTTATGCTGAAATGATGGGTAGAAACCGAATGAAATAATTGCACTAGAACATTGTCTGGGATCACTGTCTCCCTCCCACTGCACAAAGAAATGCTGAAGCAAAGCTGAGACATTTATCGAGCAGCAGGAGCTCATTAGCTTGTTGTCAGTACTCTCTCCCATTGATAGCTGTTACGTGGATATCTAGGAGGGAAGCAGCATTATAAATATTCTTGTTGTAGCACAGGTTTCTGCTTTTATATAAAAAATAGGTTTGTCATCTCCCAAATAATCCTTCCCACCCTGAGAAATACAGATTTTGTGGATGTGTTGCTTCAGTATTCCAACCACGAGTCACAACTGCAGGTGAGTTTGCCTTGCCTAAGCTCTTTCAAAAAAGTTTAAGCTTCAACAGCCTCCACTTCCATAAGATAAACAGCTCTGGAACTGCCCATGTCCAGGGACAGTTTTAAATTTACAGAGCTTTAACACAAAAGGACAATTTAGAGTATATATTTGGATTGTATACAGCTGAAATTGCTTAATTATTACAGCAAGTTAGATCTTCCGTGGAGGTCAGAGTAAGGACTGAGCATTAGAGAATTCAGAAGTATATTTAACTGAGGAGCAAACTCCTGTCTCGACTATTGATGTCATAAGCCAGCCAGATCCATGTATAATTATTTGTCTGTACACCTCATTACTGGCCAAGCAAAACAGAAGCAGAGAGGGCGAGCCATTGACTTGCATTTGCCCAATGCAATTCAGGTTAATCAATAAAACCAATTTTACAAAATTATGCAAAATGTTGAGCTCCCGCTGAAATAATTGGAAATTGGTGAAGCGGCTCGGTCTCACAAATCTCTGCTGGAGATTGAACCTTTACAAACATTTAAATCCTTGGCCGGGGGGATTTATGCGCTTCTCTTCTTGGCCATTGCACTGCTCTTCTCGCAACGCCAGGGTTTTCAGGTAGCCCCCTTTCCCAAGACTTCCCACCATGCATCTCTCTGTCAAGTCAACCGCTACGGTCAAGGGGCCTGGGCATGCACCCAAGGCCCAGTGAGAAGGTTCAGATTTGGACCTTTGCCCACAAGCCATATTTGATCAGTATAGAAAAAAATCACATTAAATTGAGTACATTAGCAATACTCGTTACACAACTGATATAGATAGAATCCAGGCTACCCATGTCAGAAACAGAAGGCGGCTGTTCAGATGGGCTGATTACTTGCATCAAATTGGAAGCCTATTTCTCAAAATGGAGCAAAAATCTGTTTGGATTGGTGCTTTCCTACCACTCCGCGGAAGAAACAGAAATTCTGGCATTTCATTTTGATGCTGTTTCCATTAGCATGCTATCCTGGCTTTAAATTTGCCACTCTCTTATTCCGAGTGTACTTCTTGCCTGGAGAGCTTAGTCTTCAAGAGGTTTCACGTTGTTCTCAGGCACTGAGTGAAGGGGTCAAGTGGAGCTGCTCTTTCCTCAGAGCACACATCTCCGAAGCTGAACTGTATTCATTTCTTGGCTGCCTTCCTCTCACATCAGAGAATATTCCAAATAAGGTCTCACTGGCTTGTTGCTCAAAATCAAAATAGCTTCATCTTATTTAAGTTTGATAACCCCTTGAGAAAACTCCCTTGGACTTTGACTTCTCTTTAGAGCTGTTGACTGCCTCGGTGTACGATCCTCTTAGATCTTCTCGGTTAAATCAGGGTTCTGTCAGCTCTCAGTATTTTAATGTTTTTCTTGGAATATTTGCTTTCTGTCCTAGACCTCCTGCCTCTAGAGTCAAGTGATTAAGTTAGACTCTGAGGTTCAAGGCAGTTCAGAAACTAGACGTGAAGAAAAAAAAGAACCACAAATATTAGTTCTTAAAACTCATTGTTTAAAAATAAATTTCAGATTTTTTTTGCAAATGACAAATTGGGTTTTTCCCCAATGTTTTTGACTGCCGGTTCCACAATACAGAAGACATTTCTTTTTGTGCCAGAGCTGGGCCAATATCCCAGCTTAGTACAAAGGAAGGAGTAGATTTGCTCTCACCGAGACATCATTCCGGCTGAGGTCCTTACATCTAGTAGCAAGCACGGTCTTCCTAAAACATGCCAGGAGAAATAAGAGATATTATCATCTATATTCTAGGTTACATTTTGGGTAGACACACTATGTTTAGCTAATTTTCTCATATAGCAGAATACCTCCATATTCCTTTTCTTTAAGTACCATCAGTCATTGGATTTGGACTGCATGGCTGCAGGAGTCCTTCCCAGAGATGACTGTGCCGTACCTCTGGCTACAAGAATTTCTTTGTACTTGCAGGCATCATCTACAGTTTTACACATCTTTGGTGTTAAACGTGTACCAGATAACGTCATGGAATCGTAGAATGATTTGGTAGAAAGGGACTTCCAGAGGTTTTCTGCTTCATCCTCTGCTTAAAAGATGGGCAACTTTAAAGTTAGATCCAGCTTGAAAGTCAGGTCACGTTGCTCAGGGCCTTGTACAGTTGAGTCTGAATCCCTCCGAGGATTGAGATCCCAAACCTTCTCTGAGCCCTGTTCCAGGGTCTGTCTGACACTGAGTATTTTTTTTTCTAATATGTAGTCTAAATTTGCACTAGTTGTCTCCAAGACATATAGAGTCTGCCTCTTTTCAGTGTTGTACGCCTATATGAAGTTTGATTTAGCTTTTTTCATTGAGAGATAATGTGACTAGAGATCATTGTTTGCTGCGGCTGCATGAAATAAAAGAGATTCTAAGGTTAGAAACACAAGCCATTAACTTAGAGCACCAAGAAAAGCTTTGGCGGCTTTTTCTTCTAGTCTAATACTGGACAGGCCATGACAAAAATAATATTTTATATTTATCATACAAGTTTATAACTAGAACTGGTTAAAGGCCATTATTTCTTTTCTGCTTGAATTTTCAAAGTTCTAAAATACTTAATTCCATGTAAGAAAAAATATTGAAAACTTGCCTAAAAAAAAAACAGAACAAAGTTATTTAAAGCAAAAAAAAGAAACGATCACAGCTTTTGTAATTTATCCAGGAACTCTGGGATTTGCTCTCCAAAGCTTTCTGTGATCAATTAAGGTCTCCAGTGCTCAAGCCCAGGAGCTCAGCGTGGCCGGTCCAGAGATAGACTCTGAAGTGATGGGGACGCCTCGTCACAACACAGGGTTCCTCAGAGATGGACTCCGTCAGGTCCAGGCTGCCTCCTCGTCCTCCTGGCACACTGGCGGGGAGTTGACTGGAGCGCTCATTAGTGTAGCTCAGAAATGCGCTGAAACTCGTCGGCTTGTGCAAAACAGTCTGGTTTCAACCAACTGCCATTTACCACAACATCTGCATTTTTTGGAAACTGTCTAGCAAGCAATATTTCCCATCTAAAAGGAAGTATTTTGCTTATCATCTAGCGGCCGTCTCTTCAACAGCCGCTTACCCACGAGCTGTTCTGAGATGTCCTATCTTCTAGGTGCAAGGAGAAACCAACATATGCGGCTCACCGCACTTGCAAATGTCTCCGTGCATGTCACTGCATCTAAACTAGGCTAAACAAGTTACGTCCTGGGCACACTGACCCCTCGGGGGAATACGAACAGTCTAGTTCAGACTACAGTCACATTACGAAGACCTAATTTAGTCCCGATGTTTTGAGAGACACATGCAAGCTGGTTTTTAGAAGGTCACCCCCAGCAGAGACAAGAATTTTTTTTACTATTAGCGTAGAGACCTTGAGTTTTGAAAAATGCCTTTCATTATCATCTGCATGCTATTTTTTTCCATCTAACTTACATTAAGCGGTCGGTGGGAGAGGCTGTAATTTATGCAGCACTCCAGCCAGCCATCTCGGGGGTTACATGTAACGCAACCACCTTCACTTCAAATGCTGTTTTGAAATAAAGGGCCTCAAAACCACCGTATAGTTTTAAAACCGAAAAGACAATGGAGGCTACCTGGTATGGATGCAAAACTGAACTGCATTCAGTGGCAAATTAAAGCATTTCGCCCAAAAAACGGTGACTAAGAGGAAATGAAGAAAAAAAATGGTAAAAGAATGTTAAAGACAGACATTTTGATATTTAAGCACATTTTCTCCCTCTCCTTATATAGAATATTTTTTAAAGGTGAGTCCTGATCATATGCAGTTGTCCTTAAGAGTTAGTACCAAACACACAGGAAGATGATTTAGCTCTGCCAGTCACTAATTACCCTGCCTCGTGGTACCCATTTCCTTGGGTGCTCTGTTTTTCTCCATTGCCGTGACAACACTTCCCACACCAGAGGAAATATTTAGCTCCCAGCTTCCTGTGGAGTAGCAATTTCCCCATTTTCATAACTCAGGCCTTCCTCACCCGCCACCTGCAGAATCTGCTGGGATTGTTGAGTATTTATTTTGTGGTTTGGTTGGGTTTTTGTTTGTTTTTTTGGTTTTGTTTTCTTTTTTTTTTCCTAAGTCCTGATCAAATTAGTTTGAGGGAAAGATACCTACAGCATCTCAAAGAACAGCTGCTCTTTACAAATCAACCCCAGGAAATATTTTGCCGCTTTATAGTATGAATTGGCAGAACATAGGCTTCTGTATCCTGAAATGTTCTATCATCTCCCATTAAACAAATAGGGAACTGAACCTCCGTTCCGAGCTACGGATCACAAACGTAAGCGGGAGGAAAGTAAACATCCAGTTTAGCTTTCACCTCATTCTGTTTGCCGAGATCCGTATCGCATTATCTGGGTCTTGTTCATCTGAAATTTCTCAGCGATATCCTTAGGAAAATAAACGAGTACCTTGTGGGGTTTTTTTTTTCTTTTATGGGACATCAGTTTCTCCGCAGTGCTCACATCCTTCTTGGCTAAACTGGTACATGCTAGGTGGATAAAGATCTCTATAAAAAAGGAATTCTTTTCTAACCTTTGCCTGGCCGGGAGCCAAGGAAAGCTGCGCGATGTTTAATCTCACATTTGCACAGCGTAGCGTGAAAAAGAAATGTACAGTAGAACTCTGAGGGGCTCGGTCAGCCACTCCTCAGCCTGCTTTTCAGTGCAAGTTACATGGAAATCTTCCCCTTTGGCTAAAAAGTAAATTTTAAAATTTTTATATATATATATATATGTTTTATTTTGGCCCAGTGACATTGGTCGTTGTGGGGTTTGGGTTCGGACTTTTTTTTCCTACAGGATTTCTAATGGCAGCAAGGGTTCCCGAATCCTGCATTCATCACGCTCCTGCTAGCTGCAGGCAGAGCTCTAAGGACGAGCCCTGCCGTCCTGTCTCAATCCGGTAATAAGCAGTAATAACAGACTCCGAGCTGTCCTAAGAGGATATGACCAAGCCTTGTCTGGGCAATGGAGAATTCAGCCACATCTGATGACTGGCAGCTGAGGTGATCTCAGAGCGAAGAGAATCTGCCCACAATAAATACCTTGTTGCCCACCCACAAATACGATTTACCCCGCCATGGGATGGTCCTGGATTCTCCGCTCCAACATCCCTTCTCGGCTCTACTCCTTGCCGGGGCAAACCCAGCTCTCTCCTGTGCCGGACCGGGTGGTCAGAACCGGATGAATTTTATTTTACCCTAAACATGATGTAAGCTCTGCTTTCTCGCTCTGCCACAGCCTGTGGGTGGGGGGTGCATTTTACCCCCTGCGACATTTCCCACCCGTAGGGAAGTCCTACGCCCCCGTGCAGACCGCAGCCTTCGTACAAGCGATGGACCTTCTGCAAGACTCCGCATTTTGGGGGAGCAGTGCTGTCCTCGGACCAGGCTGAGGTCTTTCCCTGAGTAGCAGGGCAAGCAGCTTCCCCGTTTTTGTTTAGGAAGTCACACTAATTATGGAGCTATTGTCGTCTTCATTTAAGCAGACAGAATTAATCCCAATGCTATTAAAATCTCAGCGTTTCCGGCTTTCCTCAAGAGCAGTGAGTGAAGAATGGCTATGCGTAGAGCCAGCTCACACCCACGCTGCTCTGCTGTGGTGACACTGGGCAAGTGGCAAACACTGCGCGGTCACTGCAAATTCCTATTTTGCTGGCCTCCTTACCTAGGAGCCAGGCCAGAGCAGCCTGGAACAGGATCTGTGCTCCTGCTTCCTACTGTGACAAAGAAGATGCCACAGGAGGGCACAAGGAAAGTGAGTCATTCCTGTGATCATTAATTAATTAGTGCCCTGCTGCTCCTCCAGGCAGGCCAAACAGATTACACATGGCAAAATTGACATAAACAAGTCAAAAATTCTGCTCGTAAAGGAACTTGGGAAGGCATTCAGTCCCCAGTCTGCCAGAGCCCCAAACAACGATGCGTTCTGCTCCCTTTTCAGGATGCTCTTAGGTGCTTGGATCAATTAGGCTTCTCCCTAACGAAGGTGGGGTTCCCAGATGAGGGGGTGCTCAGAAATTATTCTCCCTGGTGAGAGAAACACCTCTCTCTCCAGCCTGGACGGGTGAAGCCTTAGGGTCTGACTATGCCACAGCCAGGGCCACCACTTCCAGGCTCCGGGCTGGTGTGGGTGCTCCGCGTCTCCTGGCAAAAGGCAGACACCTCCACCCCCAGCACTGACATGAGGAATTAATGCCAATCACTTCATTGCCATCTCCAGGTTTCTGAGGTGCCAACCTCCATGTCCCATGCCAGCAGAGAACTGGGTGAATCGGGAGGACGGCATCACCGCCATCGTGGTCGGGAGCCTTCAAGTTTGCTGAGACCACCCTGAACAGGGCAACCAGCAGCCCCCGCTCCATCTCACCTCCCTGCGCTCAGAGGGCTGTGTATCTTTAAAACTATTCGTAGGTGCACTTTGTAAGAAAGCCACTAGTAAAACCCAAATCTCATCTAGATTTGTGCTTTCCCTTATCTCTTAGCGCTCCTTGCCTTGGACAGCAAAAGCAGCTGCCTGCAGAATACAGCCTTCCCTGGTGTCCCCTCTGCACCAGAGCCACCCCTGAGGAAAAAACTCACCAGAAAAGGCAGTATTACTACAAAAAAAAAAAAGGGATCTTCCAGCCCCCAGCTGCTCAGAGAAGACCAGTGTGGGGGCAGTGGCTTCAGCAGGAGGGTCCCTGCTGCCCTCGCAGTCCCTCTCAGCTTCTGTCCCGCTCCCCGACGCTGCTGGCCGAGGGGAGGCAGGGGCTGGGCAGTAAATGGGAATGATGCTCCCAAGAGCGTGGGCTGCCTGCCAAAGAGCACTGCCAGGTGCTCGCTGTTTAAATTGCTTAATATATTATATTAAACAAAGATCAATACCAGATACGTGGTCTCCATCCCCATCTCAGAGCATGAGCTTGTCCAGAGCACGCAGCATCCCACTGCGGCTGCGCCAAGGCACGGACTTTGATGCATAGACGCATCTCCTGAAGGCAGAGCTCGCTGTACCACATCGATCCTACTCTGCCTTACCCCAACCAAAGGAATGGGGGTGTTGGGAAAGTGCAGATAGCTACCGCTCTTAAACTGCCCCTCTGCAAATTCTGGGTGCAAAAACAACCTCGGCAGGGAAACTATGGTAGGGTAATCCTCTGACCTCCATCTGCAAACATCTGCCTGATGATAGAAAAGACCTCAAACATCAGAGGAGGGTGCATAGCCCCAAACACACCTTTACCAAGGCTGTGGGAGGATAAGTAATTTTGAGACTGGTGGATAAAACTACAAAAGAACAAAAACAGAACCAAACCTTGCTGTTAGTCCCCATAAAGGCAAAGTCCATCGTGGCCCAAACTCTAATTGCTTTATTGTTGTTGAGTTACAATGGTCTGTGATAAAATCGCCAGCTCTACGGTGCATTTCCCTGGCACGGATTCAAAGCAGCAGATGCACCTCGATGCCTGAGCCGTAGCAGAGCACACCATGGCCATCCACTGCCTCGGCATCCAGGGAGCAGCCACCAAATCCCTGCAGCATCCCTGGAGCCCCTGCTCCAGCAGGTAGCATCCTGCTTGGCAGTAGCCACATAGCACCGACGATGGCAAAAATTTATCCGTTAACAACTTCTCCTGGACCTCTGTGTTAAGGATGATGTACTGTACCTTGGTAAGTAAAGTGTATGAGGTCTCACGGCTGCAATAGTTTATTCATTTGCCGCATTAATCTAATTCCCCAGACTCTTCTGGGAAATATTAAATGAATCACATGTAGATATGAAAAGTCAGCACGAGGGGAAGAAACATGGAGGTCTGGCAAAGAAAAGTCAAAATTTGTTTAAAAATATTGGCTAAGTGTTTGTGGTGACCCAGAAGCTAAAATGATGAATATTTGTTACTAGGAGGAAAATTCCCCTCTCTTCTGTATAGAGGTGGGGAACCTTGTGGAAACCCCACGTAAGACTATAAATGAGCGCAGTTTATAAAGACTTCTGCCCTGCGTGAAGCTGGGAACCACGGCTTGCTGAGGGGGTTTCCATGATACGCTTACGTTTGTGGATGGGTGCCTCTGTGCTTCTGTTTTCTTAAGTACAGATTTGGCTTTGCAAGAATTACGGCGTGTGAAAAGCCAAATGCTAAAACAAACCTCGTGGTAGGTCACCGCAACCCCTGGTAAGTCAGATGAGAGATAGTCTTCTCTTGTTTGCCCCATCGGTTACACGTGTAGTCAAGGCCACAATTAATACTTTGATACTTTCTGTAGATCAACCCGGAGAAAAGATTTTCTTTCACATTTTCAGTAAGAAAAAGTTTCCCAAGGCACATACTTTAGCAGAAATTCTCAGAAATGGGCTGGAAGCTGTCCTCTGCTGAGGAGCTTGAAGGCAGGTTCCCAAGTCCAATCTCCCTGATTTTAAGGGCAGTTGAGACACTTGACTAAGAGATGGGTTTCAGGGTTTAACCCTTAACCTCGCAGAGGCACTGGGGAGACCTGGAGCAAAGTCGGGCTTTAAGGATTCTTCCAACCTGGGGGTTAACCTTTGCTTTCTGTAAATCGGTCTTTCCAAAAATCTCATGCAGAATGTGCAGAGAACAAATTTGTAGGTTCAGCCTCCCTATTTTCTTCCACAAAACAGTCTCTCTTTTAGCAGCTGTCACGTTTAGCTGTTTTGCGTGACTGAATTTCCATTCCCCAACAGCACGTGATGTCCCAGCTTGGAACCACGATCAGTTTGATACTTTAAAAGGATGGCTCTCCCCTAGACTTCAGCGATTCCAGATTCTAGCTTGTCAGACAACTCCCAGCCCTGGTCCAAACTGCAGCTCAGTAGTTTTTCTCCCTTTGCTCTAGTAAAAAAAAACCCAAACATTTGAACAACTCTGAAAAGCACCGTGTCCTGGGTACTTTCTCCACAGGAGACAACCCAAGAGAAGGGTCAAGACTTGGACCCAGCTCTTCATGATTTATTAATCCTTTCAACATTATTAGACTTTAAAAGCCATCAGCTGTTTAGCTCACCTCATTTTCAGAAGGTTTCCACCCAGCTGCCAATATCTGCCGTGTCTAAATTGATCATCCCTGTCATTTCTTACTCTCATGTCTTGGAGGGTATTGATCATGGACCATCCCAACTTCTGCTGCAAGATATGTAGTACCTGAAAACAATTCAAAGGGACCTTTTTGAGACAGATCCTTCTTTCATTGGGAAGCCTGTGGATGGCATGAAGCATTCATCAGCCCCATATTCAAAATGAGCCCAGGGTGGCAAGGGGGGGCCGGTAAATTTAAAGCAGATTATCCCAGCTTTAAATGGCTCAGGCCACCAACAGCAGGAACAGAGCAGGGAGGATGGAGGACAATAGAATGGAATCGTTATGGTTGGAAAAGACTTTTAAGATCATCAAATTCAACCTAACACTGCCAAGTTACCACTAAACCGTGTCCCTCAGCACTACATCTACCTGTCTTTTAAATACCTCCAGGGATGGTGACTCAACCACTTCCCCAGGGCAGCCTGTTCCGATGTTTGATAACTCTTTCAGTGAAGCAATTTCCCTGTCCATCAGCCACCTGAAGTGGGCAGCCTGTCCAGAAGCCTCCTGAGGCAAGCAGTGAGCCCAATGACCAGCAGGCAGTGGGATTTCCTTGGGAAACCAGTCTAAAAAATAACCTGGCTCTCAAATAAACTCCCTACGAGCAGATGAAGGCTGTAGCTCCACGTTCTCCCATCCGGCAGCCTGTCAGCACGACAGCATCACCCGTGCCACCTGCTAGACTCATCAGCAAAGCCTTCCTACCACCCCGGCATCCTTCTGCTCTGCTCTCCATCAGCTGTCCTGCCGAGAAACTCCTACAAATAAAACACAGGTATTTCCTGGAACATTTTTAAAGCTCATGCTCTGCAGAGATCAACTTTTCCCCTGCATGAAGCCAGCCACTTTTTAAGAGGTTGGCTGTTCCATGCAGGAGTATTTATTTCTGTGCAGAACTGGTGGGATCCACCATCACCTGCCTCGTGCTCGGTGTTTCCCTGCAGCTGCAGTTTGAAATGGTGCGTCTACTTGATTCTCCCATCCTTCTGGGAGGGATTTTAACATTTTTCTTCCGTGTTTCTGTGCTGAAGCAGCAGTGGGCTGGATGGATGTCTGATCGGCCCAGTGAAGGGCAGGCAAGGTGCAAGGGCTGTTTGGGAGGCTCAGCCCATAGGGAGAAGGGCAGTGCAGGGTCTCAGAGAGGCACCGTGCCGTGTCTATCAGACACCTGGGGACATTTAATACTGCCGAGACACCCAAAAAGGAGCACTTGGCGGGGGACAGGTGGGCATCGGCTGCCAACTAGTAATCCCTGACGTGGCAGCAACTCAGTGATGAGTTTTAGGGTAATTTATTTCTCTCTCTGTTCTTACCCACATAAAGGGAAGATGAGGGTCACCATCAGAGATCCCAGACTGGAGTTTAATGGCTTCAGCAGAAGAATCAGCCTGAAGTTTGTGTCTACCACATACACAGCAGTGGTCAGAAACGTCATTTAATTGCATGTCTCACTGCGCACAGGGAGCCACGCATCCCACTGCATCCATGCCTCCCTCACCCAGCTCCCTGCTCCCTCCTGCTGCATTAATCAGACCTTTTCCAGAGACATTTACTAGCTCTTTCCCTGTTCAAAATCCCAAAAATAATTGTCAGGAGCTATTTAAAGCCCTTCACAGCCTGGCGCACCATGAGTACAAACAAAACCCTTCTGGGTCAGCCCAGCCTGGCTGTTTATAAACAGGACACAAAGAAAGGACAGTCACATTGCCTAGATAAGCACAGAGACTCCTGCTTGTCAAGAACATCCCCGGAGGTTTGCGTGGCCAAGCCCATGGGTCACGCAACTGCACTTTATTGACCTGCCAAGGTCATAGCCCGAAGAGGCATCGCAGGTTTGGGTAATGCTTGGTGTCCAAGGAGGTGTTTGCGGTTTAATTAGTGAAAATACTTCTTCAAACACACCTGGGGAGCAGAACAAAGGAAGAGGACCTCTGTGTTTTTCTGGGGGTTGTGGGATGCTGTGGAGCTGCTGCAGGGATGCAGGAAAACACAGCAATGCTGCTTGGTGCAGTGGCTCAGCGGTGCCGGGCTTCGTATGCGGAGAGGGAACGTGAAAACACGGGCATGGAAAACAAACAAGCCATCTGAGTGAGGCACAGAGGCAGCCGAGCTATAACTCTGGCCAACGGTTTACTCCAGAGTTTAACAAACCATAAAACAGATTGCAAAAAAAACCCCCTTTTTTTGCAAATTGAAAGGGGAATGACAAATGCAGAGAATTTCTTGCCGCAAATACTGTGCAGCGCACAAATGTCAGCAGAAAAATCTTCAAAGTGGCAGTAAGGTCATTCCTATAAATAAATCATCCTGGCTCCGAGGAGCCCTACGGAGCTTCCCGGGAAATATGCATCCTGGCAAATTGGATCTACCCTGAAAGAGGAGACAGGTAACGACCGCTCCTTTCAATGCCGCAGGAACTGAGAGTTTAAATGGGACCAACAATAGCTACTCCTTTTTTTTTTAATCTCTCTGATGAATAATGCAGTGCTTTCAATAAGATGATGGGCAACGTGTTCCAACACACTGATATCGAACACCAGCAGCACTCGCCGTCCCAGCACTGCCTCTTCATCCAGAGGGTAGAAAGCAGAGATGGAGCCACTCAAGAGGAGTGGGATTTGCACGCTCAGGGCACATTTACCCCGGTAGGCATCTTGTGCGCACGTGGAACTGCGTGACTTGGCCTGGATATTGAACTTTACGGTGACGCAAATACCTGCTGTGCAGCAACAAGCAGAAGACAGTGCATTAAGTTACTTCCACCCAACTTTATGGCACAGCGTACAGGCGCCAGCCCATCAAACAGGCAGTCTTTCTGCACGGCTTAAGGACCAACAAAGAGGCAGCTGCTTTGGTGGGTCCGTGTCAGAGAATTTATCTGAAAACAAAACTAATCAGCTGTCAGAGCGGGTACCACGCAGGGGGTGATGCCCACAGAGGCATATTAGGTGGGTTAACGTGGGACAAATAGCCCAGGTCTTACGTGGTGTGGGTTTGGCTGCCTGGCACGCTGTGCGTGAAAATCAACCGTGGGCGAAAGGAAAAAGGAGTGTGTGGGGAATCACCTGATGATATGTTTTAATATTTATGCATTGCAGAGCTTGCTATCAACTATTTTGCAAGCAGAAATTTAAACGCTGAAGAGAGAAAGCATTAGGGCTAATGCAAGCGTTGTGAGTCACGCAGGGTTTGCGTGTCTTGTGATCGACTTCCACGGCCATTACGCTAAAACTACTTGCTGTTCTTCCGGAAAATAATTGGATTTGAAAAGAATAAACCATAATTATTTTTTAAAGTATTATTACTGCATCCTCATCCTACAGCTTCTGCTGACCTTCAATAGCACAGATCAGATCCACGCAAGACCTTTTAACTTTAACCCACTTTAAAATATTAACGTTTATGTACGGCACAGCATTATTGTCTTCTTTCTGGGGCTGGGAAAGCGTGGTAGGGAGATGGGCTGAGCTGCTGAAGCTGCAGCAAGCAGGGGGTGATGCACTAAACCCCCCCCTTACCTCTGACCAAGCGCCTGCTCTTACCTCTGCTGAGCAGAGAAATCAGGGTGGAGGCAACGATGTGCTGGGCAGAGCAAGCTCAGTGCTCGGCTCCGGAGGCAAATTATCCATCCCAGCGCATGGAATGCTGACCAAATCCATTACGAGGGGAAAAAAGCTTTTACTGCAATGTCTGTCCTGTTTGGGGAGGGGGAGAACTGTGTTACAATATTCTCGTGGTAAAATTATCTGTGCCATTTTTTCAGTTTACATAAAAAAAAAAAGAATAAATCTACATTGGGATGCAACATCAACCTCTGATCTTAATTTTTTAAAAAAATATATATTTTAATTATTTTGCTTTGGAAAAGAGAAGGGATGGAGAAGGTTTCCCAGTGAGAGAGAACTGCACTAAAAGAGGGAATGTGTGCTTTATGATTATTTTTCATAAAGGATGAGAATTGTCGATTAACCTGAAAACACGGCAGGAAAGGTTCACTTTGGGCTGAAAAGGCTTTTCTCTCAAAAATGGTTTAAATAGAAAATTTACGATCGATAGCCAGTTTAGATTCTATAATGAGCTCAGCTGAAAATGGGTGGTAGACACGTTCACATCCTACGGCAGCGTCAGATGGATGAAGCAACCTCCTCCTTAACTTCCCACGTCTTATCAAACGCTGTGCAATCAAGAGATGTTGCTAGTAGCAACGATGAGCGTTTCACCTGTTTGAAGGTCTCTCTCTGTCTCTCTCCCCTTTGCTTTAGCTGCTTCCCGGGCCCTGATCCTGCTGCACGTGGCGTATCCCCAAAGGCTCCGCACTCCACGGTCTGTCCTCCCTGTTCCACCAGGCGTAGGACTGGAGCCCATGGGGCTGATACAGACCTTTACAAGACGCCTGGGCTCTCCATTTCATGCTGTGCTCATTTGGCAGCTCAGTAAAGCCAGGTCATAGAATCACAAAATGGTTTGTGTTGGAAGGGACCTTTAAAGATCATCTAGTCCAAACCCTCTGCCATGAGCAGGGACATCTTCAACTAGATGAGCCCCTACCACTGGAATGGAATATTTCATATGGAAGGGACCTCCAACGATCATGTAGTCCAACTGCAACGGGACAGTGTGGTACGGGTCAGGACATTAAAAATGAGGAGCTTCAAGAGGAGACTGAGTGAAGCTGCCCAAGGTCTCCATAGCTCATGGAGAGCATAGTGCCCTTCTAGTTCTGAAATTAGAAACGGCCAGGTCACATTCTAGAAACAAACGTAACAAGGGAGTGAATATGTTTTTCATCAGACATAAGCAAAGTGACATAGGGACCTTACCTTCTCCCAGCTGTGGCCAGCAGCTGACCTTCCATCTTCCTGTCTTCAAATTGATCCCATGCTCCGGTGCTCAAAATACTTATCTGCTCACCCCAGTCGGTTTCACCCATTGAAATGTTTTCTGAACATTTTATTAAAAATGTAGAAAACAAAATGAAAACGGCAGCTGGGATTTTTAGTGAATAAACGATGTCAATAATACTAAAAAAAAAAAAATTTTAAAACTTAAGCTGTTCTATTTTTAAAAAAATCCCCCCTCCATTTTTACCAATTAATCTTCTCCACGAATGCGCTTCGCACTCCTCCAGCCTCCCCCCAAGGGAAGAGAGCCAAAGCCTCGCTGCAGACAGCGGTTGTCAAGACAGTCTCCGATTTCCGTAGGGGCTGGGTCATTTAATGCTTTACAGATGGCAAACAGCACCTTACGTTTCACCGGGAGAGAAGCTGGCAGATGCTGCCGGCGGCTGCCACGTCACCCCACGGCCACGCTGGGCTCTGGGCTCCCTCCGGAGTCAGCACCCGGCGAGGACCCAACCTGCTTCTCCTTGGGGAGCTCTCCCGCCCATCCCAGCTCTCCATCTTTGCAGTCATTCCAATATGGATCAACTGCTCCGTTCGTCTGGCCAGACTGCGATACAGGCTGTCAGCACCCAGCTCTTCCCAAACCCTTTTTCGTTTTCCGCAAAGATCTTATCTATGTATAAAACATCCTGAAAAACAGAGATGAAAGTACTGATCTGCTCTTCTGGTATCTGCTCAAAAGTTGCACTCAACTTTATTCAATTTAGTACTTTTTTGGGTTCTCTCGTCTTCCCCTGGAAACAATTTTTTTTTGGTTGTTATTCTGAATCCGTTTCTGAAATGGCAACTCTGAAAGACTTCAGTCAGTGCCTTTTGTAACTGTAACTAAAAAAAAAAGAGTAGATGAAATATCTGCAGAGAAGCTTGATGGAGCAAAAAGAGCATCAGCACAATAGCAGGTGTCAGTCTGCGAAAGTATTTCTGGAAAAGGGAAAAATCACAGAGTGTTCGTATTAGAGATCTTTTGATTATAATTCCCCCCCACAGTGACTGTGCAGTTACAGCTAAGAGTTATTCAAAGGTATTAAAAATGATTGTTGCCAAAAAAATAGAAGTAGAGAAAATGTAAGGTAGACCAGCACCTTCTCTCAGGTGAGGTACTGGGCCACCAGTTCTCCACCTGCGTAAGATAATCACATCATATTCATGAAGTGGCGTATCTAAGGAGCATACAAATGTGGCTGGAGTTTGCCGCTGTTGGACATTCTTTTTAAAGCTTTTATATGCTTTTTTCCAGGTGACGTGCAAAGGTTCTCTGTCTTTGGGCTCCTCCTTCAGACACAAAATCCCCTTTTTTCACTTTTTTCACTTGGCAACGCCCTACCAAAACGCAGTCCTCTGATTGCTGCTGGTCAGCGCGTCACGGGAAAGCTCCCCCTTTCTTTGCACAGGATTTCTTTTAAAGATGCTATTTTAAAGGAAAAAGGCACAATTACAAACAGAAGCCGGTGGAATAAAAGCAGGGTTACATATGCAGAGAATACCCTCGAAGATCTGCTCGGTCCGTCCCTCCTGAGGCATCTGTGATGATGAACCTTCCCCGGGTGCTCTTCAAGTTTGGAAGCACTTCAGAGAGATGGTTCATGAGGAGCAGGTCGCACAGGGTTCTCCCAGGGGTGAGCAAAGCCCAGCTGGCCCAGAGGGGTGAGCAGAGCCCATTTTTGGCTGCTTCCCCACACGGGAATTGAATCATCGGTGGAGAAAATTAGAAAAGAGCCAGCTGCATCCTGCTCTCTGCCTGGCTCGCAAGATGTGGCTAACTTAATTTTGCCCAGCCATGCTCGGAGCTGCAGGTCAGCTTCCCAAGTCCAGATCCGCGCCTTCGCCCCCCAGCCCACACCGGCGTAACCCTTCGCTGCCACGTGGGAGATGGGGCTTCCCAGCAGACTCCAAAGGGTGCTACTGCATCTCTGCGTCCCACACAAGGACCAAAACCTGCAAACGTAAGAGGCTACATGGTCTGTGTTGCTCTGAAAAACTGAAAAGTTTATCTTTTATTTACCCATTGGAGTCATTCAAGGCTTCCAAGTGAAGCCATTTTGCTTCTCCCCAGCTCTTTCATGTGTTTTCCATCCAACACAGTCCCAAGTTGTGATCCAGGCAGTGGAAAAGAAACCTGAGCAGAGATCAAAACCGAAAACCAACTAACCAAAAACAACAAACAAAAAAAATCCCACCACCCCCCCAAAAAACTGTAGCCATTTTAGGCTTTCTAGTAAATGAAAGACAAATAAGTATAAAGAGGATGACTACAAACCCTTGTGGAGAGAAGCCCTTTAACAGATGGGTGAAACCTCTCTGAAGTACCTTTGCGTCCCCAGACAGCTTCAAGTGAACGCCCTCACTGCCCGATGGGTCCAGTGAAGTGGTCTCCAACACAGTCTCTTCTATTGCCTCCAAACCCATAAATGACTTTCACCTGAACGCTCCCAGTCCACCTCCGATAATCCTGAAACCTGCTGGGAACTTTGGGCACATTATCCAACCGCAGAACAAACCTGTCACCTCATGCTTTGCAGCTGGCAAATGCAACTTCAAAACAGTATTCATAAAGAAAATCAATTTTTCAGCATTTCTGTTCTCAGCTAGAGCTAAAAGCTGGCGCTTCGGACCGGAGCAGAGAATTTTAACACTTGAGTCTTTCACTCACATCACATTAAAATTGCAACACCCTGCAGCCACAATGTATGCTGTAACCTGTTCTGGAGATAGATAAAAACCTAAACGATATTCTCAGAGATCAGTTCCATCTACAAAAGTTATCCATCAAAGTACTTACATAGACCCAAAGTCCTATAAACTCATTGCATCATCAGCTGGTGACATACAAAATTCCACCTCCTTGATAGAAACTGGCTTGAAAGCAGTTTGGCAGCTCTGAGCCCCCTCTAGATCACTCCTTAGTTGAAAAAAAACCCCAAAGTTAAAATAAATCAACTTTCCTCTCATGGATTCCTGAGGGTCATCCAATTTGGTGGATTTAAAACTTCACCAAAAAGCAGTTTGAGAACTGCCAGTGAGTCCTGAGTTGGCTTTAAAGCTTATTTGCTCCCACAATCTCATACCCCAGAGCCCTGTTGATACCATCAGAGTGATCCATAAATAGAAATAAATGACAAATCCTCAAGCTCAGAAATTCAGAAACAAAATTTGTGACACTACTTTCAATGGGATGCTGGGGAAAAAAAAATACTGTCCCACACGTTTGGAGAAAATTCAGGTTTTGAATCACAGAATTGTGGAAGGGACCTCTGGAGATGATCCAGACTAACCCCCTGCCAGAGCAGGGTCACCCAGAGCAGGTGGCACAGGAACGCGTCCAGGCGGGTTTGGAATGTCTCCAGAGACGGAGACTCCCCCACCTCTCTGGGCAGCCTGTGCCAGGGCTCTGCCACCCTCACAGCAAAGAAGTTTCTTCTCACGTTTAGATGGAACTTCCTATGCTCAAGTTTGTGCCTGTTACCTCTTGTCCTGTCGCTGGGCACCACTGAAAAGAGCCTGGCCCCATCCTCCTGACACCCCCCCTTTCAGTATTTATAAGTGTTGATAAGGTCCCCCCTCAGTTGCCTTTTTTCCAGCCTGAAGACACCCAAATCCCTCAGCCTTTCTCCATAAGAGAGGTGTTCCAGTCCCCTCATCATCTTGGTAGCCCTTTGCTGTCCCCTCTCCAGCAGTTCCCTGTCCTTCTGGAACCAGGGAGCCCAGAACTGGACACAGCACTCCAGGTGCAGCCTCACCAGGGCAGAGCAGAGGGGGAGGATGACCTCCCTCCACCTGCTGGCCACACTCCTTTTGATGCACCCCAGGATGCCATTGGCCTTCTTGGCCACAAGGGCACATGGCTGGCTCATGGTCATCCTGTTGTCCACCAGTGGGGGAACACCACTTGTCACCGACCTCCAACTAGACTCTGTGCCCCTGAATGCATTGTTTGACCGGATTATGGTGGTTACCAAACCCAACTGGAGCTTGCAGCTGAAAGGCATGACCAGGGTAGGCTGCTCTTTATGAATTAACTCACTTTCTCTCTCAAAAACATGCTGGCAACCAACATCCACTGCCCTGCGAGATTTCTTCCTGCTCCTTGAGCACATCTGTCTGCTGTCGTAGCGGAGGTTGGCACAGACTTTGTTTTGGAAAAAGAGATCTTCCTTGAACATCTACCGGCAGACAGGAGTTGTGAGACAGACCAGCGCCGGAGTCACCCGAGGCGAGGAGCCCCCGATCCCAAGCCCACATTCAAAGCACGCGAACTATTTGCAGCCTCCTGCCATTGATCTCCAAATATAGGCCCCGATTCCACGAGACTCTCTGGCACATGCCTCCCCCCAAGTACACAAACTGTCCCATCGCAGCGCACGGGGCGAGGTGAAGCTCGCGATTCTGCGTTGGACCGGAGATGCCAGCCCTGCTTCTGCTCTCCTTTCGGCCAGGAAAATCCCTCGGAAGAGGGATGGAGCTGACCTGGGATTTTTGCAAGCATCCCTGCCTCAGGCAGCCTCAGTGGGAGGATAAAGTTCCGCTTGCTGCAGTTTTCCAGGTGGGAAGGTCACATTTTCCAGGGGGATTATTCTCCTCCCATCCCAGACATACGCACTGTTCAATTTGCTTTGGAAGCACGTACCAGCCGGACGAGGAACTGGGATAGCACAGCTGCTGCTGGGAAGGCAAAACTAAATACAGCCCCATTGGTAAAAATACGCTGTAGGAACGGCCTGAGGCCACCTCTCGGACTCAGAAGCGGAGAGCTTCCTTACTTACAGAGTCTTTTACACAAATGGGACCCTGGCTGGGAGAGAGGGGCGGGTGGAGGAGCCGGGCGCCATCACGGCAGCAGCCCTGACCCCTGCCTCGCTGGTTTAACAGACGAGCATGTGGCGAGAGACATTTCTTACTTCATACCTCAACTACCTCTTCCCCTTCTCCAGGGGCATTTCTTCAGGGATGCAGCTGAGTCAGTGCCAGGAAGGCCCTAGAAAACCAGGGGCCATCCCGGCAGAAGCGCCTGGGGCCTCCGAACACCCTCTAAGAGCTCTTTCAGGGGCCAACTAATCATGAACGCATTGTTAAAAATTTATTTAATGAAGGCGAGTACTGCTGTGTGCACTTAAAAAGGATTTAAAAAACAAAAAAAAAATAAAAATCACCTTCTGTCAAACGCACTGATCGCCCACCATCAGGAGTTGACCATTTGGAGAACAGGTTTTTTGGAAAAATCAGGGTCTGCTCCACTTCCATACAGCTGCTCTCACAAATCCTGCAGGAGGAATTTTAAAGGAAATGATC
>VXBH01003597.1:377484-388819 GCA_013400035.1 Rynchops niger
TACGAGCTCCCCCCCCCCCCCTCCCCCCCCCTTCCTCTTAAATGGCTGAGTTCTGGTGGTTTAGGATGACTCCGTGCCACCAGGAACATCCTATTCCCCCCTGAGGTATTTTGACAATCCTACTTAAGTCTCCTGTTTCAGTAAAAGGAAGATACCGATATTTGCAAAGCATGAAAGCATTGTAGAAACAAAACAAAATAAAAAACACCCCAAAACCACAAACCAACCCAAATCAGGATCCTCATGGCATCCCTGTAAGCAGGTCAGAGCTGTTAGCAGATAAACAGGAAAAAAAAAAAAAAGAGAGATTCGGCCATGGCTTGAGACTGCTGGGGATGAGATGGAAATGCAAACTCCTGGCTGTGATTCCTGCGCTTGGGGAAAAAGCAGCGGAGCACACGCTGGGCTGGAGCCTTGGCTTCGGTCTGCTCCATGATTGATCTCATCTGGAAAACACGCACAGGGCTGTCCTGCAAGGAGAAACATGCCTAGAAATAGCCAGCCATCACGCAGAAGAGAGCAAGGCATCTTTTAAACCAACAGCAGAGCACTTGCGCTGCTGCCCGCCCGCCTGTGATGGGGCTCAGGCACCCAGGGCCGGGCAGACAAGAGCGTGGGCAGAGGATGGTGTCATGGTAACAACGGCGGGATGCTCCTTCAGTGCTCGGCATCCCCGTGCCACCACGGGGAATCGCCGTTTCATGGCTTCGCTCCCCAAACCTGCCTCTGGCCGCTGCGGCAGGAATATAAGATAGTGGCGAGGCTGCCTGTGGCCAGGAGAGACCCGGGTGGGACGACCGTGCTTGGAAGCAAGGGGTGAGACACGATTAGCAGGACAATGTGCACGGGAGATGCTAATCCCACCGTAGGAATCCTTGCAGCCCAGCCAGGGCGCTGCTACTGCCCAGCACTTGCAGCATGACCAAAGACAGGGTCGATGGCCAAGTCCTCGGCAGACCTGGTGCAACCCCTCTATGGGGATGGAGGTAGAAGGCTAAATAGCTGTGGTCAGCACTGGAAAAGGGGACACTTTTTGCCTTTGAGTCTCTTACGCTGAACATCACACATGCATTGGGGTTAAGTGCTCGGGAAGAAGTAGCCTGATGCACTGCTGCTGCAAGCAGTGCTGCCTCCCCTCTTCATGCCGTGGGACCAGTGAGGTTGTTGATGTTTTTTTTTTTGCACAGAAAACTGGCTTGAGAACATCTTTTGGTCACCTCAGCCAGCCTCACGGTGGGAGAAGGCTCCAAAAACCTTGGTCACCAGGAATGCATCGCACCACGTCCCCTTGGGCATCTCCCTGGCACCTTCCAGGATTAGGAAAAAATTAGCTAACACTGAAGTTGGAGACACACCGGACAAGGACGCTGGATTCTCAGAGCTTGTCTCAGGACACAGGACCAAGGCTCCCAGGTTAAAGAGGAAACCTCTGTCTTTCCAGCTCCTGCACACCAAGTGGATGTTGGCACCGTGAGGCTCTTGCCCAACAGGTCCCCACTGTCACCTGTGCTGCAAGCAGGAGAAAATCTGCGTATGCATCCCGGTGCTGGTCGGCTCCGCCTTGAGGAGCAGCAGGGTTGGGGAGTGAAGGTTGCTCTGGGGAGATCTGGGGGACTCCATTACTCACAGAGCAGCGTCTGCCTCCTGCAAAAATAGCAGGCACCCTCCCATTCTCTGCAAGTGTGTCATAAAAAAAAAAAAAAAATTAAAACAATAAAAAAAAAAATCCAGTTTTGGAGCAGATAGAAGTCGCACTATGTGTGGCTAGAAAACATGGCACGTGTGACAGTTTTTCAGAAGAAAACTAAAAGGAAAGTCCTTCTTACTGCCACCATAATCTCAGGCTGTTGCCATCAGATGGCAGGCGTTTCAGTTCATGAGCGAGTTGCTACAGCACCAGCATCCTCCTGAGCTCCTGCTTGGTCCACCTGGGTGGGAGCATCTTTATATCCCTGAAGGCTCAGCTGCCGCTCCAACAGCCGCTTCATAAAAGCGCATCTGCAAATAAAGCACAGTCTCCGTGCTGTGAAAGCCGTCTGGTAGAAGAAAAGCCACCACTTTGCGAGCAGGAATCCCTCTCTGACTTCCACACAATGTATTTCTTTCCATCTGGAAATGCTATCGGGTTTTGCTACCCAAAATTTAAAGTGAAATTGTGAAAGCGTTTTAAATGAAAAAGGGAATGAAAAAGCATGGGTTTGCAGGTGATTCAAAACACTAGATTTGCCCCTTTTCTAAAAGGGAACCAAGGTATCAACAAGTCCAAAAAGACCCACTCGCTCTCTCAAACAAATAAGGAATAAAGCCTAAGAGGAAGTAAAAATAAACAGGCTTGAATTTAACTTGGCGTTACTAAAGCTTTAGAAAGGATTAGGTTAAGCTTGAAAAACACATAAAATCTTCCCCATTTCCATGGCCTCATGTTACAGCCAAGAGCTGCCCTCATTCTTGCTGCTGCCACCCCGTTACAAACTGAAAGTGGGAGGTTTAGATTAGATCTCAGGAAGAAATTTTTCACTCTGAGGGGGGTGAGCCCCTGGCCCAGGTTGCCCAGAGAAGCTGTGGCTGCCCCATCCCTGGAGGGGTTCAAGGCCAGGTTGGACGGGGCTTGGAGCAACCTGGGCTGGTGGGAGGTGTCCCTGCCCAGGGCAGGGGGTGGAACTGGGTGGACTTTAAGGTCCCTTCCAACCCAAACCATTCTGTGATTCTACGATTACAGTTTGCATTATCATTGAAAATGAAACCTAACACTTATCATATGCATTGCAATACAGAGATGCCCAATTCAAAGTCTCATAAAGACAGACAGATTTTAAGCTCTTCAAAGCAAGGACCAGGCAAAGAAAGCAGGGATGAAGGGACAGCAGAGAAAGCCACTTGCACATAGAGTGGGGCAGGGGTGGAGGGAGGAACACCACTTGTCCTGCAGATATCCAGCATCTCCTCCCTCTAACTTTGTAGTGTCCTCAAATCAAATCCAACCGCGAAATGGTAAAATAAAATCAAAACAGTTGTACTTAATGACAAAGACATGAACAATAAAGCAGAGAAAATAACATCTGAGCCATGTAGAGAAGCCACGTGCTGTGAAATCATGGTTATGAGGGACTATACTGACCCATTTCTCTTGCTGAGGAGGGACTTCTCAGATGCAATTCCCAAAAGCAAAGGATGAATCAAGCTACAGTGGAGTTTCTAGGACAACCAGACAAAGGGAACAACTTGGCTTTCCATGCGATGCTGGGTTTACACACCTGGATTTCTGATGTTACAGGCAATAACCTGCACCGGCTTAAGCTGAAGATCAAAGCAATCCTACTGCTCTGCCTCCTCCGCCGTGGCTGCTCCGGGGTTAAAGAGGGGCCTACTGCAGGATTGGGTCTGGCACTGGGAGCTCCCGGTGTCTGCAAATCATTGATTTGAAGGGGGCAAGCCCGTCGAAAAGCTGGGGGTTAATTCAACACCAGGTGTTTCTCAAATGACCCTTCTCACTACGCTGAAGGCTGAGGCCATTTTTTAAACCTCACCAAATCAATTGCCTTCCTCGGGAACGTCAGCACAGAAGTAAAGACCGAGATAAGCCCCATCCTCTGTCCCCATCGATTGTATGCAAAGCATCTACACGCGACATAGAAATGATCTCTCGCTGCTCGACTTTTTTTTTTTTCTTTTGGTGCTTCACCTGTTTCGAATCACAAGCGCTTTGATAAGTGAACAGAGAAGTTCCCTGGCTCCTCCGCTGCGTGGGTAAGTAGCTCGGTATGAACTACCAAAATCAGGGAGCGATTTTTCACAGCAAAGCTCACCGAATCACTGCTGAGGCGCCTATGCCTTTTCCTGCACCGCAGCACAGCACCCGCTCGTTTATTCTTGCAGGCTTACTAACTCTCCAGCACTGAGGCACGGGTACATCCTAGGAGATGGGCTCAAGAGGCAGAGTTTGAATTTGGGTATAAAAGCTTGATTTAAGAATTTTAGTCCAAAATCATCAGCTCAGCAGGATGCAAGCAAACATTTCCCTCCTAGCAACCTGTGGGAGAAGGGTTAAAAATGGGGATAGCAGTGCTAGGCTTCATGCATCCATCATAACGTGCCCGTTTTTCTTCTCTAGGGAAAGGCACCGTGGGTGGTCTTCTGGGGTGAAGATCCCTTAAACGTACCAAAGCCAACAACTCATTTGGACAATTAGCAACCACATTTAAATGACAGAGTGAGAGCCACCCCCCTCCTCAGCCACCTTCACCAAGCAGCCAAGGGACCAGGAACTGGAGTCGGTGACAAACCTGCTCCTAAAATACCAGCCTTAATCCCACCAAAGTGCCTGGACTAGGCATTTATGAGGATAACCAGCACATCCCTCGTCCCACTCTACTGGTGCTTCTCCAACGGGATGAGGTGTGCGAGAGCTGCACAGGTCCAGGAGGTGGGCACCCCACGCGAGCTCGGTCCCCGAATCCCTCTGGTCTCCTTGTTTTCTGTTCAGGGATTTATTGCATGGCACTCTGAAATTTGAGTCATGGAATACCAGGTTGGAAGGGACCTCAAGGATCATCTGGTCCAACATTTCTTAGCAAAAGCACAGTCTAAACAAGATGCCCAGCACTTTTTCCAGCTGAATCTTAAGAGTGTCCAATGTTGGGGAATCCACCGCTTCCCTGGGGAGATTATTCCAAGGGCTAATTGTTCTTATTGTGAAATATTTTCCTCTTGTGTCCAATCGGAATCTCCCCAGGAGTAACTTGTACCCATTACCCCTCCTTGTGATCCTTGTAAAAAGGGAGCCTCCGTCTCCTTTGTTGCCATCTTTTGAGGCAGGATCTAGGATTAAAAAAGCCAGAGGTCCTCCTTGCTGCAGTGAGTTGGGGTGGTATTCTCCATCCTTTCTTTAAATCCTGATAATCCCGCAGAGAGGACACAGTTCCCATTTTGCAGCTGTGGCACTGTATTGGTGCAACTCCCTTCTACGTCTACACCATGGTCTTTGTTAAAATAACTCCCTATGGTGTCCCTGGGCTCCTTGCCTTACGCAGCCGTCCTTGGCAGCAGGGATATTGCATTTCTCATGCTTTCTGAGAGTGTATGAGGTCCATCACGGGTGCAACGTGCAACCGAGCATTTCCAACGCTAGAGGAAAATGAGCGACCTGCACAAGCAGCGCTTACGGAAACAAAAGCCTGAGAAGTCCAGTCTTATAAAGAAAACCAAGGAAAATTTCTTAAATTCAGGCAACAATTATAGTCCTTACCCAAAGGAGAGGTACAGGTGCTTAAATGGGGAGGCATGGGCAGGTTCATCGCCATCCTGCTGCGTAGGACAAGAGACAGCCACCACCTCTGGCACTGCAGCAATAATGCACCACGGGCGGCCGTCAAAACTTTCTCTGAATTCTTATATGGCATTTGAGACCCTTCGGCAGAAGGGCAATATTGGAAACGATGTCCCCAGCACGTTGGGGAGTACAACGCAAGAGACAGACTAAGGAGAGACCGTGGGAGGACTCACCCCGCGTTCACTCCGCGGCTCGGGAATCAAAACTCCCACCTTCAGCTCCGCGGCTGATGCAAACCGGTACTCGTCAAAAGCTCATCTTTCTGTTCTTTCAAGTGTTCAGGGTGTATTAAATTTAACATCACTACATTGAGAGTCATTATTAGCAAGTGCCAGCTAGTTTAATATACTCAAAGTCAGCAAAGCATTAATCTTTCTGCACACCAAAGCCTTGTGTTATTTCTCCGGTGTGACAGCCAGCAAATGAAGGGTCCAGATCTGCAAGGGCTTGGAGAAACGGAGGGGCGAGAGGTTTGGTTGCCAGCTGGAATCTGGTCCAAAAGAAAAGCTTATCATGTCAGTTTACTGCTGGTCAAAGCTGGGGGGGGGTCATGGTCCTGCTCACGCTCCTGGGGGCTCAACAAGCAGTTGGGCTTGGGTTCCCATCTCACATTCCCACCTCTCTGAGGTCTCCCCAAGACTGGGCTGCCTTCTCCCTAACTGCACATCTTCCACAGGGTTCCCAGATGACTCTTGACACTTCTAGGTTTCCAAACAAGGATCACAGCAAAACCTTAACAGTGTTCAGTAAATCAGTGTATACAAGTTATTTATCTCCTCCTCTATCTTCACTGACTCCTGTGAACTTTTTGGGTCCAACTGGTGCTCTCAGCTCCTTTCTCCTCCCTGCCTGCATAGTCTGGCCTTTGCGCTTTGGCAGGCTCTTCAAACTGATAGTGAGGGGGGGAAAAAAATTATTATTATCTCCTAATCTAGCCTTCCAGCCTACTCTAGACAGATCTCCCTGTTAGGTGAGGAAAGATCTCAAAGTTATCCACTGCTGGCTTAATCCACAGTGTGCTTAGGGAAACACGTTTGGGTTGGAAGCTTTCTGTCGAAAATAGTCAGTTAGATCATCAAAA
Organism: Rynchops niger; assembly: GCA_013400035.1. Taxonomy (NCBI): domain Eukaryota; kingdom Metazoa; phylum Chordata; class Aves; order Charadriiformes; family Laridae; genus Rynchops; species Rynchops niger. Next base: position 383,895 of record VXBH01003597.1, read on the forward strand.
CTGAATAACTTTATATTCTGTGCAGGAATCTTGACTTTCAACTGAGCAGCTAGATAGCATCCAAGGGCCACGACAACCACATGAGCAGGTTCACGGCAATGCTGGTTGCTCAGAGACTCCAGGACACAGACACCGGTAATAACTAACCTGCCAAAATCCTACAGTAAATGAGAAAATGGTGCTCACGGAAGACAAATCCACAACGGATACCCGTTTCCTAATTCATGGGCAGCTCCAAGGCAAAGCTGTGTTTGGGAAGTTACCTGTGGTCATATCTCGAGGTGTTCACCGCTGGAAGACGCTGATTTCGCCTTTCCCAGGAAGTAGAGTCTGGGAAGAGTCACTCTGTGTCGGTTTGCTCAGCACCGGGAGATAATCCACAGCCGCCCAGGAGCAACTCCAACATCACCAGTTGCTTTCACCAGCCATTTATATGGATTTTAACGAAATTAAAAGTCTGAAAAAACCCAAAGCCAACTATAGCTAACACCGAATGTCAGAGTTATCCTCAGTTCTGACAGATTTATGAAGCAATTGCTTCAGAGATAAATGTATACTTTCTCTAAGGAAGGGTTTGTGCTTCACAATGATGGAGTACGAGGTGTCCAGAGAACCTGACAGACAAGCTGACAGTGCCTCACCACCCATCGGAGGGGTAAATTCAAACCTCTCTGCAGGCTTATTTCAGACAAAAACTAGCAAAACTAGCAAAAAAATAGCCAGCAGTGCCTTCGGTGCCGCCTTTCAACCAGGAACTCTTGCTGCTCAGGCTAGAAAGTTATAGCCACAGCATTTGAGCGATATAATTTTGCTTAATTAACTTTTTCCATGAGTCTTGAATAAGGCTCCATTTATAACTAAAAGCAGCTATTCCTTATGTGTACTACAGACCACCAACGATCCCTGCTCGCAGCTTCGAGACGGCAGCTAGAGCAGCCTCTTGCTCTTGAAAATGTGTTAGAAATCACAAACTGGTCCAAAAAATTTGCTGGAACAATACCCATAGCAGAAATAGGCCTTCTAATGGGAAAAGCCTCAGCGGGATTATTTTACCTCCTTTGGAAAAAAAACATTTGCCCAAAGAAAAATGCTGAGCAGGGAAATAACCCCGGTAAAAGTTTAAAAAAAATAATAATTGCTTATAATGGAAGAATTTCAAAACACCTGTTTATTCTATTAGTGACTTGCCTCTTGAGGGTTTTCAGATTTCTCCTTCCTAACACCTTCTCCAACAAAGTCAGAGGGAGCAGGTATCTGGTACACAAAGCCATCCGAGGGAAATGACCGACTATTCTCTCTGTCATCCCGGGAATACCGAGAGTTGCGGTGTGGGCAGAGCCCCCCAGCATGCCTCGTGGGACCTCAGGAGAGCCAGAGACCAAAAAAAAAAAAAAAAAAAAAAAAAAAAAACAACAAAANCCACAAAAAGACACAAAACCCCACAGCAACGTGCGACTGCTGCAGAAGCAGCAGCTTTCCCGGCCTCCTGCAGAGCTCGGCGGGCGTCCTTTCCCTAATAAACCTGGAAAAAGCAATGAGGTGTTTTCTTTTTCATAGAATCATAGAATGGGGTTGGAAGGGACCTCTAAAGGCCATCTAGACCAACCCCCTGCAGGCAGCAGGGACATCTGTAACTAGATCAGGTTGCTCAGGGCCTCATCCAGCCTGGCCTTGAATGTCCCCAGGGATGGGGCCTCCACCCCCTCTCTGGGCAACCTGGGCCAGTGTCTCACCACCCTCAGTGTAAAGAACGTCTTCCTCATGGCTAATCTAAACCTGCCCTGTTCTAGTTTAAACCATCGCCCCTCGTCCTGTCGCTACGTGCCCTTGCAAACAGCCCCTCCCCAGCTTTCCTGGGGTCCCAAGTCTCCCCGGAGCCTTCTCTTCTCCAGGCTGAACAACGCCTAGGGAAAAGACAAGGAGCTGCAAGTTAAGGGGAAAAAGCAACCTTCCTGGGTTTCCACTGGTACACAGCTACTGCAGGATCGAATCCTAACCCACCTGTGCCTAGTTGTAGGCACCAAGGGACACTGATGCAGTTGAGATCCCAGTCCCCTCTTCCACGAAGCTGTTCCACCGCTTTAACATCCGTTGTCATCTGCAGGACTTGCCCTGCGAAGCCGAACCCGCCAAGTCTCTTAAAATACGGAGAAGGTTGAGGCCCTAATGCTCGCTTTCCTGAGGCTGAAGCAGCCGGAGCTGCTGCTCCCTTCCCTCTGCCTCGCCAGCCCGGGGAGCACAGGACTTGCTCCCTCTGGCATCGTGTCGGGAGCAGCAGGTTTACCCCCGCCAATCTGCCTCCAGGGTATTTTTCTTTCCAAGGGGAATGTAGTCCTCCTGCTCATTCCAGAAAGGCAATCTGGAAGGATACAGAGGCTTTCGACATCATTAAGGTAAAATTACCATTAGATTTATGGGAAAGTGGAGAAGCGCATCTTTAAAAAAGGAAAAAAAAAAAAAAAAGCTCGGGAAGCAATTTCATCTGTAACCAATTGTACAAGGAGAGCAGGAAAGAGCGTAGAAATTTAGCAAGACAACTCTGTCCCCCCTGCTGTGACAGGGCTGAAGCATGATGATTAGCAGCCACTCCAAGTGGGAAGATACAAAGACCTGTGGGAATGGGGACCTAAGAAGTTAAAAACGCTGGTGTCCGCTTATCTCTTGTGAGAACCTTGTGGCTGGAGATCCTCGAGGTCTTCAGGACAAGAAGCCGAGAGTCTTGCGGCAGCAGGACGGTCCTGTTTTGGCTAAAGACTGCAGGAACGAGCAGATAAATGCTTTCAGCACAGGCTCTTGAAGGCCGTGGTGCCTGGAGCGAGACCTTTTGCTTGATTAGCCATGAAATGAATATTTAAAGTTGACATCCCTGGATATGATAATGCGCTGAAAGAAGGACATGCTAAACGTGTATGACCATAGCACTCAACTCTCCACCTAAATCATGTTCAAACGTCATCCCGGGAGGGGCGCAGATCAGGTTAGGATATAAAGGACATTGAAAAAGTATCTCTCGGGGAGAGAAGAGACTGGAGACCTAGAAGAGACGGTCGACGGGCTGTGCCCCTCTTCCCCCACCAAGACAGGGACACCTTCTTGGTAAGGACTGCACCTTCACCTTTTGGTGAAGAACACCCAGGATGGCATTTATTCATTTATTTCACTAGCACTCTTATAAGATATTAGCGCTAGAGTATTTAACAATGGCGGTTCCAAATCTGTTGTATCTGTCGCTTCAGTATATTGTTTATCCTTTCAACTTAGTGAAACTGTCGCGGTGAAAGTCCCTCGGAGGGGCTCTGAAACAGGCGAAAGTCAAAATTATACTCATATCGCGACAGGACCATCCTTAGGTTGCTCTAGATCTAGGTAGGAAGCAAAGGTCTGCGAAAACGCGCAGTCACCTCAAACCACCGCCCTCGACCAGCCGGACCTTGGGCAGGAGCTGCTCACCAAGCCCGGCTGCAGGGCTGGGCAGGACACGCGTCCCGCTTGCTCGTTTATTATAAGGAAAGGAGTAAAACCAATGCAGCTCCATCATTCCCCCCCCGGCTGCCACTCTCAACTCAGGAAAACCTGAGCGTCGCAGCCTGGTTTCCCAATGAGGTAAAATAACACTTTTTTTTCTTCATCTGTTCTAGCCCCCCTGTCCCCCACGAACAGCGATCAGCCCCCCACCTCCCCAATTTTGTTCAAAGCTGGTAAGTACAAGAGACAGCCCTCTCCGCTTCCACCAGCGGGAATAACGCAAGCCATTCCCGGGGAGGAATCTGCAGGTATTTTTGTTCACAGCAAGGGAATCTCTCCTTTTTCCTGCTATTAGCTGGGATGCTGCTATGCCAGGAGATGCGCTGAGATGCTGCTGTGCAGCAGAAGGTTATTTACAGGTAAGCAAGAGCGAAGGGTAAGAAAACCCAGGCGTGAATGATTTGAAGAAACGTCCTTACCCCTTGTTAGAGGCGGTGTGGAACGTGCAGCGGGTGGGAGCTTTGCAGGAGTCCTTCGGAGGGGGGAAATGCAAGTTTGAGCAATGTGATGTCAGGGACACTGTTCTGACCACGGGCTAGGACAGGCGTCCAGCTATTCACCAATTGACTAATGGCAACTCTAATTAAGCTTCTGTTTTCCTCGTAAATCTACAAGGTATAGAAGTGAGGGTGTAAAGGGCTACGTACATGCAAATACACACACACAAGTGCACCTGACAAAGAAACGTGAATGTGAAACCACCACAATTTCACACGCCAAGAGAAAGGAAAGAAAAATTCCAGGACTATGCAGAGGATTAAATCCCATGACCGTGCACCCTCTGCGCCCAGAGGATTTCTCTCCCGCAGTCATTACACACGGGGGACGGCGGATACGGCAGAAGATGCTGCCGTCAATTTGATCTGGAATAATATTGATTTCTTTAAATGCTGTCTGCTGCTACAATCAAAGCAATTAAGTCCAAATAAAAGGGGCCAAACAACAGAATACAAAGCGTACTGATCCAATCCTAGTTACATTAAGTATGATCTGAAGCATCTTTCCATTTAACAGGGAACCGAATCAATCTTGGCTTTTTTATCCTGTTTTGCTGCTACATAAAGCGGTAACAGCTTCCCTTTCAATTTTAACTCGGGACAGGTCAGAGAGAGCGAAATTAGTTAGGAGATGCTAGACAAGAACTCCAAACCTGCCCAGTCACCAGTATGCCACAAAATTAACGATGCTCACACTTCTTTCTGCCAACACGCGCCATTCCACGAGCAAACTGAGGATTTGGAGACTCCCACGGTGTCAATCCCAGCTAATTTCAGAAATATTTGGTGATGCTTTCCTTTGTAAGCATATGTGATAGCTCCAGCTTACTGAGACTTGCCATATGGTACGTTCCTGTTCTAGCTATAAACAATCGGGGGGCGGGGGGGGGGGGGCGGGGCGCC
>VXBH01003597.1:388862-427531 GCA_013400035.1 Rynchops niger
TTGTGTGTTTCGGGTGTTGTGAAGAAGCGGGGGGGGGGGGGGGGGGGGGGGGACGGGACGCAGAATCAAAGTAAATTTGGAAATAAAGGAAACAGCAATGCAAGGATTTCTCACAACAGTGTAAAAATACTTCATTGTACCAGAGAAACTACCAGACTGTGAACTACAAGGCAGAGAGACCAGTTTTTAGTAGCTTTTTTCAATGCCGCCTACCTGTTGGCGAGTGGTTTTGTACATTGCTACTGGGCTTGGTGCTCCCGAGAATCGCCAAAAGGAACTCTTCACGAGTCAGACGTGGAAACCTGGTACTTCGTGGCTACAAAGCTCCGGTTTTCTTTACGATTAAAGCTGCTCCCTAATGCCTTCAGGAAGATCACAAACCAACACCATCATTTCTAACAGGACTGTGAGGAAAACTGCCAAGTCTGTTCATAAGTATTTTTACCAGACTATTATCTGAATTAAAAAAAAAAACCAAAACTTAAATAAAACCACACCCTTTGTTCTTATGAATAAGCAATTAGAGTAAAAGGAAGTACCTGCAGATAGGCACTGGCTAGAGCACAATTACATACTGGTTCCACCTCCAATCACCTACACGTTGTACATAAAACCAGGTAGAACGCAACGCATTTTTTGTTATTAAAAGATTCCAGTACTCCAGGTTGTATCACCCTGACATCGTGGCAGGTATGCAACAGGCATGGTACAGTGCCACCCTCTCCCCCTTCCATCAAACCCCCACTTACTCCAACATACAGAGTGGCTTTAACAAATCCCCGATTTTGAGCTGCATTTCTGTGTTCCGGCAAGTTATTTCACCGACGTGGAACCTGAGAGATATTAAAAATATAACTTACAGGATTAAATAAGATTTTATTGTCACATTTAACTGCTTTGTCAGAGATGTACATTTTGCAGGTTTCTGTGCGGAAGAAAAAAAAAAAAAAAACAAAAAAAACCCAAAAAAAACCCAACAGAAGACTGTAGTTGCCATCTCGTCAATTCTGATTTCGACACACACACGTCTCGAGCACCCGGACCGCCGGCGCCTGGCGACGGCCAGCGGTGACACCAGGGCAAGACCTCACTTAAATGGGCTGCAACGCTCGAAGACAAAATGCGTCAAGTTAAGGCTAATGAGAAGAAAGTAAAATAGTTGAGAGGTGGAAATGCTCGATAGAAGAGTGGCGATTTTAACACCTTGGTTTTTTTCCAAAGTAATTTTGCTTAATTTAGTACAGGTAAGGAGAGGCTAATGAACAGACCTTTGCCTACATACACAACACATACTGAAATGGTAGTCTTTTCTAAATCCGATGTATTTAAACTTTTAAGCGACTGCTTTGTTCTTCTGGGTGTAAACCAAAGAATTGGTTATTCACACGTCAAAGTGATAAACGCTTAAGATTACCTCATCTTAAAATGTGGATTTTTCTCATTCACAGATCAGGGATTAAGTCCAATAATACAAACTTCTTAGTGGCACAATTTCACATATTTTGGGCAACATTAGCATACAAGCAGTATTTAAATAAAAATAAGTGCATCCAAACATGAAATTCTCTAAATATACCACACTTCATTTATCCCAAATGGCAATTTTCTGACAAGAGCTGTAATTCAAATTAAAATAATCATTTACACATTTCACCCAGAGGAAAGAGGTAATAAACCCAGGGGACTCTCCAAACAATCTTCTCCTACCCTATCCCCTATTTATTACATAAAATAACTCATCTAGAAGCGTAAATCCAATATTCAGATGCAAATAAAACGCAAGCAGCAGTCTCTGATGTTTGTAATTTGCAGACTCTGAAGTCCAATCATGATGGAATTTACTACTTCTGTCAGTCATTTACTCCTGTACGTGCACTTCGTACGTATGCTAAAATAACAAATGAGACAATAAATGAGGCTAGTGTGGCATAAAGTCATTGTAAACCCAGCGAAACCGCATAATTATTTTTATGACATTCATTTGGATGATTTACCAGTCGTCCCACCCCTCCTCCCCTTTAGAGAAAAAAAGGCAACCATCATTGTAAGTGATACACACATTCTGCTAGTAAAAAAATTGAAACAAACCCCTCCTCTGTCCAAAGAGCATGCCGATAGAAGGTGGTAGACCACATCGGTTCCGATCAGGCTTCTCAGAATTATCAAAATTTCTTTGCTTGCAAAGGCCAATCTGGCTTACCGTAGAAAGCTATTTTGAAGGCGGCTGATATATCTATTCCCTTTCAAAAATTAAAATTCAAGGCATGATAGTGCAAGAGGTAAGTTTTTGATTTGAGAACATTATTTGTAGACTAACTGTGCTTAGTAACTACATCCCAATTTATTGTCTTAAAGAAAATACGGCAACAAAAGCTATAAGATCTCTATAAATTTCGTTTTGCCTAAATTCACCAGTACATCCATGAACCTCATCAGTATTAGTACAACTTGATTATCCTAATGATTCCATTATAAAACTTGCAAAATGTATCACAACGTGAATAAACCATCTAGTGCAAGTCTTCTACATTTTGTGTGCACAGTAATCCTGTGTAGTTCATTTCCTCCAGGTTCAATCCCCAAAATCTCTCTGTAACAATGATGAAAAAACAGTGTCACGTGGATTTCTTTTTCCCCTCCCTATCAAATCTGAGAAGTTTGAGCGTTCCTGGAATCGCCATCAGGATGTGCTGAAGGTCGTGAATCCCTTGTCTGTGAGTATTCACTGTCAGAGGACTCTGTAGGTTCAAGCAAATTTTCGTAATCACTGTCTTCTGATTCGTCAACATTGTCACCAACCGCTCTTTGGGAAGATGGCATGGATGCTCCATTACCAGAATATTTCAATCCTGCATTTGTGGAAACATAACTGGAAGAACCTACTGCTTGAGGTCGAGGCATAAAAACATTGCCTTCTAGGAGAGCGTGACCGACAGTACTTTCTTGATTGGTCGCATTGAAATCGGAATACGGAGGGGGAGGATCAGAGACATCTGAATCTTCAAGTGTGCGGCCTTCCACAGCAAATCCAGTGTAGGACATTCGTGGAACAAACATGGGTTCCAAGTTATCTGTTGGCATTTGCCTGCTTAAAATTGCCTGCTGCATTCCTACAAAAGCAAAGAGCGTTACTGTACTTAATGCTTGCTTTGCAATAGACTTTACAGCACCGAGCCGTTGTGCACCACACCCATCCAGCCCGCGGCTCTTCTCTCCTTCTGCTTGTTATTATTAAATGTTCAGCCCTGGCCTTGCTTTCAAACTCCTGGCTCTTTTCCTCTCAGTCTCCCCTACTCACCTTTGGCAATTCTGCTTTTTGTGTTGCTGACTATGTGAGACACTATCCCTAACCATCATCCTGTCAGATCTTGCTTACTACCGCCATCCCACTCTCTGAGTTTTGATTTGAGAACATTATTTGTAGACTAACTGTGCTTAGTAACTACATCCCAATTTATTGTCTTAAAGAAAATACGGCAACAAAAGCTATAAGATCTCTATAAATTTCATTTTGCCTAAGTTTAGCCCTACATCCCTGAAACTCGTCAGTATTAGCGCAACTTGCTTATCCTAATGATCCCATTTCAAAAAACAAAACGTGTCAGAAAGCAAATAAACTATCGAAGTGCAAGTGTGCTCCATTTTTATGTGCACAGTCATCCTGTACAGTTCATTTCCCCCAGTTTAAGTCCCCTAAAAAACACAGCTACAGGAAGTTTCCATTCCATAACCTGCTGGAATTATTCCAGCAGGAATTCCACCTCATCTTCTCTCTGTATTTCTCAATTCCACCTCATCTTCTCTCTGTATTTCTCTGTTCCTTCTCACATCAAAAAGCAGCTCTGAAAGGGCTCATCGTGCCTGCTCGTCTCCACCTACGTCAAGTACAAAGCTTGACTCAGTTTTGATCAGACCATCATCAGCTCTTACTGTTGATAATACATTTTAAAAATCACACTTCTGTACTTCTTCTTACCATGCCTCTTGTGCTAAGGAAAAATTTCATGAACACCAGCAAAGAAGTTACCTTGTCTTCTTCTCTCAAACTGTTGTTTTAAAAACTTTCCATCCCTATGCCTGTCATTAGCCTAGTGGGCCGCTGAGACCACCGTGCATCATACTCACATTCTGCTAGCCAAGACCTCTGTCCTCACAGGGTATCTCATTCTAACTAGCTAGCTGAGCAAGAATCATCCTGTGAACCCGTGTTCCCAGATCCTCAGCACAGTGATCCACAAACAAGGCTCTCGCGCTGGTACAACACTGGTAAGGTATGTCATTCGCTGTGCCTGGAAAAGTCGGACACAATCACGGAAATCTGTTCCCTGCAAGAAGCCACACTAACGGGTAAACCCACCACTTCCATGTCCCGACGTTTATTCAGGTAATTGTACAGTTAGAAAGTCGCTATAAATAAATTTGTCCACTAAGGACAGGGTCTCTTTCCAATCCACATGGTTTTAAAAATTGAAGCAAGACCAACAGCCACAGATGTGTCTCGCCTTTAAGGATTTCACCGTGTCTCCGTGTTTCATAATGAGCGGACAGTAATTTAAGCACTGTGAGGACTGAAAAAAAACCCCAACAGCTGAAGAACTGGTTAAAGAACAATTGCAATGGTTAAGAGTCACATTGGAAAGACGCATCAAGATGAAGCCTCCACAGCTCTGCACCGCAACCATACTCGCATGAACAACCTAAATGATGGAATTTAATCAGCACATGCTTCTTAAAATTACAGATAGTGCTATGCTAGTAATAATTCAAAAATTATCTTAAATGAGAGGATTTGAAAAATAGTTTAAGAATAAATAAGACAGGCACAGGAATAACGAACTGCAAAATGAGGAACAGTTACATCCTTCTGCAGAAAAGAAACACAGGTTTACTGTTGATTTATGTAAATATAAATATCCTCATGCATTAAGTGTGCTCAGCTGCTGAGAAACAGATAAGTATTATTTTAGTACGTGCTGTAGCGGTTAAGACTACAATGGAATACTCTCTCCAATTTTGAGCACCACAGTTTAAGAAATAGGGGGAAAAACTGGCGAAAGTCTACAAAAGAAAAGGACTCAGAGGTCTAGATAAGACTTAAGAGGAAAGATTGCAATAACTGGGATAATTAGGGAAGACTGAGGAAATAGTTTAAGTCCTCAAATGTGCATAAGAGGCTGCTGTGGAAAGGTGAGCAGAAGGCAGCTTAAATTAGAGTATGATACTTTAGACACAAGGGAAAACTTCATTGCAGAAAGGTTTGTTAAGCACTGGGATAGACTTAAGTTTTTTAACTGGTCTCTAACCGATTATTAACCTCCAAAAATCTGTCAGAATTGACACCTGGTGTACGTAAAGCTGTCTTGCAGCTAAGTGACAGACAAAATGGTATCAGCTCTACTTACTGTAACACCACGCTTCTGGAAAAAGCAAAAATCGAGGCTGAAGGGTTGCTTTAATCAAGTCAACGAGGTATCTCTTCAGCAATAAAAAGAGCATATTCCCTCAAGTGGCTACGTAACAGCACGCCAGTTTCGGTCCGCAATACGAGAACTGCCGTGGGAGATTTCCTGGCACCCAGGAAGCGCACCGCACTCGCTATACCCCAGGACGTGCTACTACGTGTACAGAATTAATCCAGTGATCTGGCAAGTAAAGTCTCAACAGACTTTTATGCTAGAGTGTTAAAGTCATAACCTGTTAACCAAAAATTTGTAAGAATAACAAACTTTCATACAACACTACCGCAGGAATTTGAATCAAATGCGCTCTTTTCCTCCAGCTCAGAGAATGATTAACTGGAACATTTAACTCACTAAAACCAAGGAAATTCTCCCAATGTTCAGTAAGCGAGAGAACAGAAGACCAGCTTCAGTATTCAGCTACTCACGTCTAAAAATATTGCAGAGATACAAGCTGCGTGTTTTCTTGTTTCAGCCCTCTCACATGATTATCTGCTCTGGCATAAATTTTCAGTCCGGCATTCGCATCCCACTGGTAGTAGCTAGGGGCTAGCACTGACTGCTCTTCCTCCTCCTCCTCCCCTGTCTTCTGCCATATGGGCTGGGATCAGCTCCAGCCACGCTAAACACCCATCTCCGCTTCTCACTAGCTCGCGTAGTAGCAGTTCCCCGGCTGTTTCATCCGCAGCCAAGCAGGAAACAGCAGCGACTGACACCGCTTCCGTCCTCCAAACGCTCTGTGGCTGACGCTGCTCTTTACCTTAGCTTTGAGATTCAGGGAAGGAAGGACCTCAGAGAAGTGGGCTGACAGATCAGACTTTAGCTCTAAAAATAGGGTAACAGGTTCTTGCTGCCAGGAGAAAGTAAAAATATCTGGTCATAACAGCAGAGGGGCCTATTGCACACTTTAGGGAGTGAACTCATCTAAACCACCTTTTAGCCTCAGACACAGCTTTAGATAACAAGATACACAAATACTTAAAAAACATCTTGTAGCTAAAATTACAAAATCTGGTTATTTTCTTATCATCTCAAAACATGGAAAAAGAGAGGCAGTGTTTGCTGAAATACATAATTTTTTTTATGAAAAGTTTGGGTTTTTTTTTTTAAATTACTTCCCATTTGCCTATTCTCTGCTCTTACTCTCTACCTTCAGTCTTCCCTTACACTCACAAATTAAATTAGATCAGCAATGTCTCCTTGGTAATGTCCAGGCTCTTCACAAAACCTATCTACCACTAAGCAAAAGTCTCCTGAAGCCATATTCAATTTTTAGGAAGGAGGGAAAGCGTGGCAACCAGCCAAGCATGTTCACACAACAGGTCTCACCGATTCAGAAAATTATGGAGCAGCAAGATGCTCCATAAAACATCAAAAGACGACTGTTTTTCCCTACCTGTCCTAAATGCATACTATGAAAACTCGTATTATTAATACAGAATGCAGAACCAACTCTAATAAAACCATGGATTTTTAATGGGACCTATTTGGAACATGCCAACTTAAACCAAATCAACTCGATACTAATATAGGCCTTCAAAACCCAGAAGTATAATTTCTGCAATTAGAGCTTCACTAGTAAGAGAAGACCATCATGCCTGTATTGCCTTGAATAAACCAAAGAATTACCTGATTTGGCTTCCCCCAAAATTAATCCCCCCAACACACTGCAAGAAGGACAATATTTCTGTAGCTTCAAGGAATTAAAACTAATACAGATTGAAATCCCTGTCAGTGATGATACGGTACTTGAAACAGGTAAGCAAATTCCAACAATATTCTGCATTTAAATAGTTTCTTCCACTTTCTAGCAGGTACTCCTGAATACAGGAGTGACTTCAAAATGGACTTTTTGGAAGATTTAGTTCAACATTGAAAAGTGATATTTCAACGCTAACCATGTTCACCACAAAGTCAGCAAAAAATGGAAAAATGCTGACAAAATTAGAATTCAGTACCTATGAAGTGGGAGTGGAGCATAAAAACGTAGATGGTCTCCTCTAAATCCATGGTAAAAAAACTGATTCATCCACTAAAAGCTGCAAGGTCAAAAATCACCTAGACGACACTTCAGATGATCTACACCAATATTCATCACTTACGTGCTCGTTTTCATTCACCCGGTTTGTCTGGTGTCCAGTAACAGAACCAAACTCTCCCTTAATTAGTGCTGGGCTTGTATTTGGGGATAGGGCTGGGGAGTGGGAAAGGGAATACAAGATTTCAAAAAAACCACTGATAACTACTGGTCTGTAAACACAGTACCCTCTTTCTACACAGTACTGCAAAAAGGAATCTCTCCAGCGTTTAGATTTGCTTTTTCCATTCCTGGCTTTGCTACACTTTTCCTTTCCTACAACTGGTCTTTTCCTGTGTTATTTCCAAAACTGACTTTCTCGTTCTTTAGCTTTGTCTCTCTCCTATGTTTTAAGTTTGCTAACATCGCCTGACTCCTATAAAAATATCTGCAGTACATATACTTTCACAGTTCAGGTATCATTCAACATAAAGCCACCGTATGCCCTGCCCAATGTGGTTTTTTGCCTTTTGCTACAAGCTATCAGGAAGATAACTCAAAATAATCCTATGAAGTGTTTTGTCCTCACAGCATCTGCTTCTGAAAAAAAATAAATTAAAAGGAAACTTACTTATTTCTTGTTCTTTTTCATTTTTCCTTTGTGCGATTTGCCTTTTTAACTTGTTTACATCAGCTTGAAAGGATTCAACAACACGTTCGCTTTTTTCTACATCTATACATACTGCCTAGGAGGAAAACATAAGATATGCTAAAATTTTGCAAAAATACAGGAAAGACTTCCACGACAACATTAATAAAGTGACAACCAAACACGAAGCCATTAAAAGCACAAAACGAAGAGCAGGAGTTAACTGTGTCAGAGCACAATATTCAACCTGAGGATTGTTTTCTTCACTGGCTGCTGCCAATTTCCAACTGCTGCATGATAGGAAAAGCATTTCTAAATAGTTTATCAGCACAGGAAGCTTTGTAATAAGATCCAAAGTTAATTACTCCTACTTGGTGGAAAAGACTTGACCTTTTTGGCTGTGGGGTTTTTGTGTGTGTGGGTTTTGGTTTTTTTGTTTTTTTTTTTTAAATTTTAACTACACTGTTGTTAGCACACTAATGATACTATAGCAGCATGGTTTTAAAACGTAGCATGAAGGTGCACACTTTTTCTACTAGGCCAAATTCGACTTGGGGTACGAAACACTTGACTCAAAAGACAACTGTCCCAAGCTGATCGCCTAACTGATACCTCTATTAAATAAACAAGACTTTTTCAACAAGATTTTCCTATACTGGTTAGGAAACAAAGATTAAATTTTCATAGAAGTATCCAAGTTTAAAAACAGTTCTGGATAATATTGATTTCTTTTTTAATCTAACCATGTTATACTGGATATTGTTTACTTCTTCAGAAATTAAGTATTGGTCATTATCATTAAACACAATCAACTCTAAAAAGCACTGATGAGTCTTACACAGTAAGTCACCAGCCATTTACTGTTTCTTCTCCAAAAGGTTACTATTAGCGATCTTACCTACAGAGCTGAAAAACATTAACTATGCTTTCAGTTCTATATCTAATTTTTAGGAGCTTATAAAGTTTAAAACCTCCCCTCCCAACTAACTGGTGAATAATGCAAATACATGTGTCTCAGCTGCTTTACCAGAAAACTTATTTCCAGTCCTGTAATATTCTCTGTGAAACGTTCACTTTAAAGATAAAAGTTTCTCAAGTTAGCTAACACCTAAGTTACTCTTAAGCTCTGTAAACAACATACAGCCGCATGATTTACATGGTGAAATACAACAAAGTCATACTTTTAACAGGTAGGAAGACAACTCCCTGATGATGTTGTATTTTCCATTTAACCACACACTAATTCAAACAACAGCAAGAGCACGAAAGGATATAAGCACTCTTGGCAAAAACAGCATTACAGGAGTAATACCATTAGCTAATGGGATAGACCTCTGAAAATAAATTTTCATGTCTCCTGAAGCTGGCACGAAAGCTGTCTGCGTTCTCGATGTAAGTTATCCATCTTACAAGGCAGGTTAGAAAGTTGTTCTAACAGAGAAATAGCCGTTCTCCCATGGAAGCAGGGTCAGGGGATGGTTGGAGCGATGACTGCCTTGTTCTCTGCTGTATGTGCCAACCAGCAAAACTGAGCTGGAGCAGAGACACAAATCCCTCCAGGGCAGATGTAAGGGGAAAGCCTAGAAATAATCTGTGACTACAGCACAATTAGCAGATGTGTGTGCTCCCGAGGCAGCACGGCGACACGGCTCTTCGCATCGGACAAGCTGTGAATTGACAAGCTTACATTTAGTAGATTTGACACGCAAGGCGCTTTCAGATGCTTTGCCACATTTGGAGCAGAATTCACTCATGCTCTACACAAAATATTCACAAGTTATAACTAACAGATGGAGCTCCTTGCTGCATGCTACATACCAAGAGCCAGGAGTCATTTTTAGACTCACACAGGCAAGCCTTTAAACCTGTGCAAATTCCTACAGCCTTCAGCAAGGCTTTTCTTTAATGCATACTCTTAAAAATAGCTAGCATTTCCCAGCAATCACTAAGCATTAAGTCATTCTTACTTGCAAAAGAGAAAGAACTGATATCAGTTTCAACCACTTTTACAGCAGCCACTGCAAATGCACACATTACATAGAGGCTGACACATTTCATTATTAAAGTCAAACTTATTTTCCTACAGTTCCTAATAAATTGTTTACGAGCTCTAAAGATCTCCATCTCCCCCACTCCTGGTTTAACCAAAGGACAAACAAAAGATGCCACACACATACAGACCAATATTAAGTAAAGGAAGTTACCTGTACTTTTTCCTGAAGTGCATTATAAACCTGATATATAGCCCTGATGTCCTTCATCACTCCGTCTTTGTCAAAAAAATCAGTACTAAAAAAAAAAAAAAAGCAGAAATCATTAGTTAGAAAAGACAAAACAAGTTGCTAGCTCATGCTGTCTTTGAATTGCTGTTAAGCAGTCTATCACTATATTTCTAAAATGTATTTTATTTTATATTGCTAAAAATGTACCATACTCCCAAGAACCAACATTTGAACAGCAGCATATTCAATATCAAAATTCCTTTTGGAACAGTAAAGTCCCATTTGAATGAGATTAAATGTGCAGAAATCTTTAAGCTTGTATAATTTCACTGTTAATAGTCAGAAGAGCTACTTTGCATTTACAGCCTTTCATTTAAATTACTTAAGAAAAACAACAGGACTTCAACACTTTCAAGTCAGAGTTCAAGTTTTAAATCAAGCTTGCACACAGAATTCTTTGAGGGGTGGGTGGAAATTAAGTAAGAAACTTCCAGCCAGAAGGCACCCAGCACGACTGGCCATACCAACTCTGCTTTTCTGATTAGCGAGGCCCCTTTGTTCTTCTAAAAGATTCAATTCTAAGCAGGACAAAAGCCACTAGGAACTGACCATTCTCCTTCAGAACTGTTTTTTTTTCTGCTTGAAATGCATATTCGTAGTATTCTTTGGAAGGTACAGAAGGTAGAGCTTGATGACTGTACTTCATTTGCAAATGGAAAATCCTTACCCGTGTTCCTTAATAACTTTGGCATAATTCTGAGAAGTATTTGGCACTGAAGAAACTTTGTATTCCTGTTGACTAGTGTTGCCTAGATTAGGAATGGTAAGTGACACCCTTTGATTATACCTGTAGAGAAAGTACAGAAAGACTTCTTAATTCATATTCAAAAGATTCTTTACACTAGCCTTGCTATCATCCCATCTCCCTGATGATCACAACTCACCTAATTTCAAAGCTTCTGCATTAGGTTTGTTATAAAAGCTGCAAAATATTAGAGTTGTGTTCAAAATGAACGCACGATCAAGAACTGCCTTGAGATGGACCTACCTCTGTAGCTCTTTGAAGCTTTTAACTGTGCAAACTACCACAGATAGAAGAAGGGTGAAGCTACATGCAGGTCTATTATAAGAAACATGGTACTGTCATCTGATTTCTCTTAAAATATTTAAAAAATATTAAAAAACCTGTCATCACTCACAATTGTACACCAAGACATCATTTCACAACCACAAAGCTTTCTTTATGTGCAGTTGTACAAATTTCAAAATAGTTTAAAGAAAAGCAATAGGAAGCAGAACAAAAAATGAGGATTGGTTCAGATACATATTGCTTACCTTCGGTTTGGTCTAAAAAGCACATATTCTAAAGCATGTGTTGAGTTATTTGCAGTGGAAATGAAGCTGAAGAGAAGGAAGACAAGATCAGGCACTCCGAGAATGTGTGTCAGCTGTTTATGAATGATGTGCTCTCTATATGACATTTGCTGCTGAGTGTTTCTCCTAAATCTGTACCATCCAATAACATTCTGTAATCAAAGTACACCAGAAAAAAAACCCAACAAAGTATTAACTGAAAAATACAGCTTTACCTTCCAATAATAAAGTTGCTAAAACCCATGGTATCCCGTGAATTAGCCAATAGCTTTATTGCAACAAAACCAGACTGAATTACTAGAGGCTTGCGCCTATTAAATAACCCAAAACAAGTGACATGCTGTTACAACACGATTATTAATTGCTCCACCTTATTATGCTACAAACACCTGTGCATCCTCAGTGGCATTCAGGATCCCACTTCCAATATACTTCAATTGCTTAATTTTAGCAACAAACCTTGGAGCATCTTCGAATTATTAGACTTGAGCTGTTTTCAAACACAGCAAATGTGGGTTTTCTTTAGCCTAAATGTTCCAACTGCCTATTCGCTTCTATCGGTTTGTAAGACACTTCCAGCGCTTCACAAACGTATTTGCAAATTCATGTCTCTTCATGAGACATACGGGACTAATCTGCTGTGTACAACAATAACATTATCTCATTGTGTATCGAATTGTGAAAGATTCGTACGCACAGCAGATAAGACCCATTCCAATTCAATGACTATTTTGAATACAATAAGCATTTAACTTCTTTACTTCATGTAAACTAACATTTAATTTAAGAGATTAATGAAAAAGGACACATCATGAACAACTGGGTTTAGGAAGAGTCCCGGGAACAGACACTATCATGTAGCGATGCATTAAGACTGCATGTATATATTCAGTGGAATAAAGCAGATTCTACATATTAAACAATACAACTCCTGCGTTAAATAAAAAAATTACAAGCATTGGTTTTAACTTTTTATAGTAAATCTGTACAATTACTTAGTCTGAACACAATAAAATGTGTTTAGTTTGCTAACAAAAGAGAATACAAGACTGCCTGGGTTCCCAGACAGCAGTATTTCTTTCTTTGACATTATGACAATTAATGTCATTAAATCTGTGGTGCTTCAGTCACATGACACTAGCAAGTTCAAATTTCCCCAGTTTTGCTTGCTTTCTCAGCAGGTAACGCGTCTTGGTAGAGTCTCCCTGCAAGGCAGGTCCCTAACAAAATAAAATTCAACTGAAAAATAGTGGGAGACAAACATTTTTTTAAAAAAACAATTATGTTTTTTGCCTTGTCCCCTGAAAGGGAACTTAATATGCTCTGTAGAGTAGAGTTACGGGGTAACAGAATTCAGGATCTGAGACTGGAAACTCACTTCTTTATCAGCATAAAGGTGTACCTGTCTATACGCATGAATACACAGACGAAGCACCTATGCATTAAGCGTAAATACATTAGTATACAAAGAGGAGTTTATTCTGAGAGCATTTGCTGGAAGATACAGGTAAGAAAAAAACATCAATGATCAGTGCTGCAGAAGCTGCACAGATTTAGGACTTGCTTCCCTAAAGATCCTTTCTCAGCTTAAGACTCATCTGTAAGCTAAAGTCCACAATTCAGGTGGGCAAGATGAACAGAAAGTCAAGACTGCAACTTCAATTAGCAACTGAGCCGCTGCCATCACACACTTTGCATAATGAAGATCAATTCACACAGCAGGCATCCTTACTCAGAGCAGTGAAGTTACACTTGAGTCACCTGTAGAGGAAGAAATCCCAAACGCCCAACAGCTCTTGCCTCGACAGTTAGCTCTGCTACTACTGAAATGCAATCGGCAGCTCTACAAGCAGCTGTAATGACATCGGTTTGCTTTGTAAAATAAATAAAACAAGAAAAATGTTCTCGTTTTAACCACCCCTACTTGGTACTAGCTCTGGCACTAACCAGAGCTTGCGAGCCAAATTCATGTCCTAGTGATGCTTTCCTGCCAGGTCTAAAAACATCCACAGCTGCCACAAATTGCACCATGTAAGTCAGTCATCCGTCCTTTCGCCAGAGCAAGCTGACTGGCAGATTCACTTCACTACATAAGAAACCACACCTGCAGCTCTGCTCTTTGACGAGTCACTTCATAAGGACTTCAGACTCAATTATTCAATAATTAGAAAGACCATGCACAAGTACGGAATGAGATGAAACACTGAAAAAAGGTTTGACTCTTCTCCAAACAACTACTAAAATTTCATCTTCTCAATACTACTTGTGCTACTAACAACATATGCGTGACAAAGCTACGACAACATCTGACACAACTGATAGAACAGTTTTTCCAGTTTAAAACTGACAGTGCAAAAATTGCAATTACAAGCCTGTATACATCATTACAACTCTTTTAAATGAGCTCTTTAGAACAGATTTTCAGATCAGCTACATCTTTGTTGGTTTCAGCAGCAGAGTACACAATCATAACGCTACATGTTTAGCTCAGAAATTTGAGTGGGTTAATACCAGTCCTTCACTTTTGGAGATCTAAACTTAAATCCCTTTCATTTCTTCAGGGAATTTAGACATTGCCCCCAATTTAACCTAAGTACCACAAATCCACCAACTTCCGTACAGGAGAAAAACAAACCTTGGGTCAAACCCAAACCATCAGATTCGTGAACAAAAATATTTCTTCCAGTTAAATACCTTTTTTTGTTCGTTTGTTTTCCAAAACTGCTCATTCTATTTATAGGCTGTAATGACTAGAACAGGAGGAAAAGACAGAAAACTTACTTTTCTTCGGTCTTTAAGAATCCTGTCCAAACTCTCCTCATTAACTTTGCCTGCATAGTCATAAAAGCTTGAACAAAAAAGGAAGAGAGAAAGGTAGGTACACAGTTTACACACACAGTATACATAAAGTAAATAATTTATACTTTGAGTGTTCTTCAAATAGATGGCATTCTATACATTACAAAACAACTTCTAGAGTATTACCTTTATCAACAGAGGCCAGTATTTACACCACCTACTTGAGAAATCCCAGTCGGGTGCCGTACGGAGAGCAGTTAGAAGCCCAGGCTGGCTGCGCAGCGAATAGATAGATGCAGTTGCTCACAGAGGAAGGTGCAGAGCATTTAGCTTAGATGCCTAAGACTAACTGGTGTGAAAACCCTAACCCATTTTAAACCACTAGTAATGAAACACAAGATGCCTGTAATGATTAGTTTTAGAATGCTTTCATTGCACACATTAATTTGATGCCTAGTATTTCACTGCCAGCCCCTGCAATGAGGCGTACCTACATAAATGGACTGTGTAATGTTATTTTGACCAGCATTCTGTAAAACCCTGCTTTGATAATAAGAGGCCTACCTGCCAAAGAAGAAAGGAAAGCAGGGCCCTTTTACATGCAGCTACAAATCAATTTCTTGAGCTCCAGTCCTGCAATTAGACTCACATGATTGGACCCTTGAAGCCAAAACAATTATATCGAGGTCAGCAAGAATCCAAAGTATCACGGTCTTTCCATACAGCTCTGCTTACAGAACTGAGGCCCAAACCCTGGCATGTTGTTATTTTGTGGACACGACAGATTTAAGAATTTATAAACCTGTTACACGGACAGGTTTATAAATTCAAGTAGATCACACTCCATGATAAAAGGAAAAACATTTGAAAATAAGATTTCTCCTTGACTCACCTGCCAAGTCCTTAGTCTCTTTCAAGAGCTGATATCACTAACACCTAACGCGGCGCAGGAAAACGCTCTCTTTTAGAGGTCTATGATCACAACTCTTGTGTGTGGGGGTAAAAACACACAACAGAAAATCCTGAGCTCAGTACTTGGCTGGTAAATAAGGGTGGAAATAAAATTTGTTTCAAGATCCGAGTTACTGCGAATATTAAGACTGCAAGTAATTACTAGTTTGAGATACTACATAATATTTGCATAATCTTTTCAATTCACGTTCACAGTATTTGTACGTTCTTGTAAGTAGCAGATATCCAATTATTTCTCTTTCTATGCTTTATGCGAATAATTTTCCTATGGGATGAGCAACTAGTACGTAAAGAAACACATTCATTTGAAAACTGCAGAGAGAGAAATCAGTCTTTTTAAAATCCTTGCTTCTTATTCAGCTCCCACGTGTTGGTAAAAGCACTGGAACCAAGCCCATTACACTCAACAACAGCAGTGCCAGCTTACAAGAATACAGAGTGGATGAGCGATAGCGCTCCTCTGACTGGCTACATTCAAGTCAAAAGGATAAGGCAGAATGCCCCAAAATCAGCATCCGCTACAACTAACGTAACAGAGAAACCAGCATCACGCTCCAGTATTGATAAAGGCTGTATGAGCAGTGAGACTTTCCCCTGTGCTCTTAAGTAAATAAATTCATCCATTTTCTTGTGCAGAAAGCTTGTGGTGAAATACAGACTTCCTCCCCTTCCTCCATCAGCTCAGTTACTAACAACCCATTTCTTGACTTGGGGAGAAGCAGTAAACGTGATCGGTTTTGATATGCGCTGCACAAAGCATCACTAGGAATCAGACAGAGTCTACTAGACACTGAGATATTATCTTGATGTGCGGAATCCCTAGCATTTAAATCACTGGGTTAAGAGTACGCTCTCTGTAATTATCAGATAGCAAATGATAGACTGCAGCTTTTCTCTCTAATGTAACTAATGTCAATCATAATATCTAAGGTACTGTCTCTTCTTAATTGGCTGGAAATCTCTAAATAAAGACAAGAGGAGATTAACTGGGAATTCCTTCTAAAAAGAATTTCTAGACAGCAATTTAGAAGCCATCACAGTGTAACAAATGAAGACTATAGAGAAAAGCCACACATAAGTAGATGGAAGCTGTTAAGCAGAATATATTAAACCTATATTTAATTTAAATTCTGGAGTACAGGAGATCAGAAGGCAAAAATAACTAGTAAGCTGGAAGTTTCAGAATAATTAGTTGCTGCAAGTCAGTACAGATAACTACAAAACAACTTGTTAACCCAGCAAGCTGTAAGGTTAGTGCACACAAAGCGTTCAGGCCCAAGCAGAGCCAACCTAAGACTACAATAATTTAAATTGGTTTTGACATTCATCCTAATTACCAGAGTGATATGATTTGATCTGACTGCTATCCTACCTCCACTAACCACATGTGAATTTCTACATGAGGTTGAAATTGAAGGAGACAGAGAAATAAGCCTGGACTAGTTACCTCAGCGCCCTTTCGAACTTAAGCTAAGTGCTCAGGTAAACGCATTACTAAAACCGTAAACTCATACTTCCATTACCATGGTTGGTGCCATTTACATGTATTTTGGTAGTATCATCAGATAACAATCCAAACATTGGTAGATACATTTGAAATGCTAATATATTTCAGTCAGCTACCTATTTTTATATTCTGCAGCCAACACAGGAAGATAAGAGAAAGTGCTTACCTAAAGAGTTTTGAACAAGGCTCATGGTTATGAATTTCTGCAACAACAAACAGAAAGAGAGAGACATATGTCCAACTGCTCAAGGTAAAGAGAAATTACAGTGGCATATCTTGCATGAACTTTCCACATCACAGCTACTGAACAAATAAACATTTGTGTCAGACCACACGCTGCCCTTAATGTCTCAACAACGCTTGATGACGCAGCACCATACCTGGAAAACTAGCTGCTCTTCCTAACCTGCCATTTCACAGAGGAAAATATTTTAACAGTAAGCAAGACGTGCACTTGCTCAGATACACGTCAATACACCTGAGCCTCAAATACACATTTCTGATACCATTTTATAGCTGTAATCTCCTCACAAAGGTATTGATGGTTTCTTTTTTCTTTTTGATGCACCTTTCCACAACAGTTTACTTGCATTTATATACACTGTTTATTACAGCAGCAATGAATAAAAGAAGGGACGAAGGGAATCACTGAAACATTAAACATTGGAGTATATAACCAGGCAAGGAAAATAGAATCTATGATGAGAATGTCCATGGCAGGGGGCTTGGAACTAGATATCTTTAAGGTTCCTTCCAACCCGAACCATTCTATGATTCTATAGAAGCCCATCCAAAATGGTTAATTACAATACATAATTCTGCTATAGAAAGTAGTAAAAGGCCTCAGCAGTATTTTTTTTTCCCCGCTAAAGAGGTTCTAATAAATGCTAAGATGCTTATTTAAGCAGCAAAGGTTGTAACGTGTCAGTAACCATGGAGAAGAGTGAGAAAAGAGCAAAAATCCAATTCACATTATCTCTGTAACACCAAGCATCACTTACTGTTTTGTGGCATTTAGTACATCTTTAAAGTCCTCCTCTACCCCAACTTTTTACCAAATACGGCTTATCAATTATTCATATTATTATCCCTTGATCACATAACTTTTCTCTGAAGCTGTATTTGCTCAGACTGAACAGCACTTATGTAGCAATAATATTTCAAGCTCCTACTGGAGTTGTTTAGCAACAACTTTGTTTAGACTCTTCCTTCCTGGAGAGTGACTCACCACCTGCTGTTCTGAAAGTCACAGGCTGCTCATGATTGCAATCTCAGCAGAGTCAGAATCAGATCACAATCCCCAAGAACAACAGACTACACACATTAGCATCTCAGCATATTTAGCCACTATCAAAACAAGACCCTGATCCATGGCAGGCGGACTGCCTGAGAGACCATACATTTTCACTGGCAAGAACTCCTCGTGATGCTGCTGTTACAGTTCGTTTATTTGGAATATATTTGGACTTTCTTTATTTGGACTTGTTTATAAGTGTATGAACACCATATTTTTACACCGGCATACAGGAATTTGTGGCTACGATTTGCTAAACAAAGCCAGTTAGGTTTAATTATTCCAGTCCAGATCAACTCCCTCCAGCAAACATTCTGACTGCAACTACTGAGAATACACAATTCTCGGGTTATGACGTTGCTACACAGGCCTTGTCTTTTAAAAAACAGGAAGCAACACGCCTACTGCTCAGAATGCACGAAGCAGCCATCATTCTAAATTTGAGTTTTACACATTGACTTACTTTATATAGAGACATATATAGTACATATATACCCAAACAACGCCACGAAGCTTTGAGACAGCAGACACGTTAAGAATTTTAAGACTCATCTGTGGCAACAATGCCACAAAACTGTCAATATCAGTTCATGAGCTGAACTGGGAGTTCAAGAGTTATCGTTGATGAATAAAATACTGAAGTAAAAGTCTGGTAAATAAAAAATACCCAGATCATCTGGGGAGGACTGGGGGTATGTGTTTGTGTGCATGTGTAATTTCGCAGAAAATAACTGTAACCAGGAATGTGACAAAAGAGTTATCTAAAAATGGAATAATTTTTAATGCCACAAACACTTGGTTTATGAAACCACACGGAGGCTGCAGTTGTTGACATTACCGTGTTACACTGTCAACAATAACCAAGATCAGTTACCACTGAATAGTCACGTCTAGTTTCGTCCAAACAGATGCAGCTATCAGTTGCCTTCCTTTATACCATACTTTGATGCTGATTATATATGCACACACAAAATCCTATCTTGAGATGTAACATAATATAGAAAGTACTTTCAGAGACCTTTAGTTCTCTGTTGGAAATAACATTTGAGAGTCAATCGCAAGATGTTTGTGTATTAGCTAAGCTTTATTCAGATGCTGCTATGTTACCTAGTATCAGATCCACAAAGCCAGGCACATATACATTTGGGTTTTTAAAGAAGGTTTATATGCATTTTAACATCGGGGTTATATATATGTATACCAAAAAAGGCATTTACTTTCAGGGGTTTTCTACTTGCTATAAACCATAGAGATAAAACCATGCAACAGCACCTCACTTGTGTAAAAAAATATCTACTTCAACCAACAGCACCTAATAGCAAGATCTTCGATCTTCTTTCACTTTTCCCAACAGCAAGTCAGCTGTACAGTAAGTACATGTGCTTATCAATAAAGTAAATTGTTTGATAAATATTCCCTGGTCGATCTTGCTGTGACACTACGATGTCGTCAACCACCAGCCATTCACCCAAACTCCCCACTGGAATTTGCCCCCTTTTCAGTGTTAGTAAATCAAGCAATGCATTTATTTGATTTTGAACACGTGCCTGTATTTAGACATTTAAACTCCCTGCAGGACCACAAACCAAATTAATAATTGCTCCCTCATGAAATGCACATAATTGCCTTCAATGAACGATCTTTTCTCCACAAAAGGAGATGCATAAAGCCCCCGTATCTAGCAAAGGACTGTTTCCTTTCCTCACACCTCAGCCACAAACATACAAATACTGTAACAAATGCGGCTTTGAGAGAATGGAACATCTTGTGCTGGTCTCACAAGTGAAGTAATTCTTACTGAATTATTGAAAATTGAAAAACTGAACAGTGCTTCTTTCAGAATTTGTCAAAGTTCTATTACTTACCAATCACTTGTAGAAATTCAGTGTTGCTGATCTGTGAATCGCTAATGCTAAAAGTTTCTTCTTGTCTCACCTCTCCTAGCAGAAATCCTTCCTACAGTTTCAAGGGGGGAAAGGAAAGAAACACTAAAAATGGACAAAAAAACCCCAACCATTATACACAGTAATTTACTGTAACTTTCTTAGCATTAAATGGAAGAATTAAAACAAAGATTTAGTCTGAAATACGTATCTGAGTTAGAGTAGGTATAACCTGTCCTTAGATTTACGAGCATTGATTTCCTGATTTACCAACATCCTTTCACAACACTATAGGAACAGGTCATCCAAAAATAACATTCCACCGAAAGCTTCTGTAGGTAACACACAACTTATACAAGGCAAACCCAGATTACATAAAGAAGCAGTCCCAGCTACACAGGATGTGGTGGGTGGGGAGGCCTGAGCACAGTGCAGCGCACCACTGCTGCTCTGTTCCTGCAAAGCTAAGGGGAAGGAGAGTTTACACCTGCAGAGACTTACTCAAATTTAAAAATGGAGATTGGGCTGGAACCTGAACAAAACCAGAGATCATAAAACTCAGGAGGTAACTTTAAGTCATCGCTTATTCTCCATCCCTGCCCAAAATGAGGAAGGAAAATAAGCGGGAATCAGGTGCTTTTGGCATAAGCACTGAAACAGCAGTGCAGCGTTTACTGGTGAACGGATAAGGGAACAAGCTCAGACTAGAAGTTTGTCAACAGAACAGCAGGATTTGGAAACACCCCGGTTCTGCATTGTAACCGGGGTTAATTACCGGGGCTGAAAAGCGAAATCTACTGCAAGGTGCAGGCAAACCCCCGCAACTTTATCACCGGCGTTTGCTGCCTGAAACCGATTCCCCGCACGCCAGGGCAGCCCCGCGTCCAGCCCCGCCGTGCCCCGGAGGAGCAGAGCGGCCGGCGGGTCTGCAAGCCACCCCCGCACCCCCACGCTGGTGGCCGGGACCGGGCGGCACCCCGCAGCCACCTCCGCCGGCGAGGGCCACCTCCGCGTCACCGGCAGGAGCCGAGCGGGGGCAGCTGCCCCCGGCCGGGGCCCGACCGGTGTTGGCCGGGCCCGGCGGCTGCTCGGGGAGGGAGGGGAGCCCCGCAGGCCGAGGGAGGCCCCCCCCGGCCGCGTCGGGAGGCAGCGGCGGCCGCGGGCACCTACGTGGTCGGCGCTGCTGTTGGCGCTGTAGTAGCAGACGGAACTGAACGTGTAGCCCGAGATGGAAGCCGCCATGATGGAGACCACCGCCGCTGCCGCCTATCCCACAAGCCCCCGCGCGCGCTCGCGGCCCGCCAACTTCCGGCGGCGGCGCGGGTTCTGCTGGGACGTGTAGTCCGGTCCCACGGGGAGCCTCGCTCGCGTCCCCGCCCCGGGCAGCGAGTGAGAGTCCTCCAAGCGCCAGAGCGGCGGCTGCGGGTCCACTCGCCGCTGCTCTCTATGGTGCGGAGGGGTTTCCGGGCATGGCGGTGGCGGGGGAGCGGGCTGGGCGCCCCGCGGGGCCGGGGTGCTGGGAGGAGTCCTTCAGCCCCTCGGTGCTGGGCACCAGAGAGCAGTGAGTGAGTGATGGGGGGAGGCACTGGGGGCGATAGGCCGCGGCGGGGTGGGCCTGGGGCGACCCGGGGAGCAGGAGGCCCGTGCTGTGCCCCTCGTCTGGTCATCCGCGGCCTTCCCGCTCCGGGCATCGCCAGCTCGGTGTCTGACAGACAACGTGCGCCCGAGAAATGTATCTGTCTAGGTAATACTGGATCCTTCCAGTTGTCTGAAGGGGGCCTACAAGAAGGCTGGAGAGGGACTTTTTGCAAGGGCATGTAGTGATAAGACAAGGGGTAATGGCTTCAAACTGGAAGAGGGAAGATTTAGATTGGCTATTAGGAAGAAATTCTTGGCTGTGAGGGTGGTGAGCCCCTGGCCCAGGTTGCCCAGAGAAGCTGTGGCTGCCCCATCCCTGGAGGGGTTCAAGGCCAGGTTGGACGGGGCTTGGAGCAACCTGGGCTGGTGGGAGGTGTCCCTGCCCAGGGCAGGGGGCTGGAGCAGGATGATCTTTAAGGTCCCTTCCAGCTCTAACCATTCTATGGACATAAAGTGGCACGGCTACATAGATACAGCCTTCCCACTCTTTCTTCCCCTCACCCTTTAATCTTAATCTTTTCCAGTATTAATTGCAATATCCTGTCCTTTCCCCCCCGACTCTAGCTGGGATGCTGCATATGAAAGAGAACTGCAGACTTTTGAAGACATTGGAGATGCTGGGGAAATTTGGTAAATAAAATACTTCTGCCGGAGTGATTCTCTTATTTCGTTTTCAAAACAGACATTGCAGAAACACAGCCAGCAATTTGGTGGGACACTGAATAGTTCTGGATGTTGGCAAAATCGTGGAAAATTTTAATCTTGAAGCCACTGGTTCTTCTCTTGCCCGGTTTTGCGATGCAGATTTCTAAGTTGCACTTGGGAAGCTGTCATTATGCAGAAAGTGTGCTGGTTGTTGGGGTGGATGTTACTAACAAAGGTTCTTTGTAACCCTGAGCTCCGGTTTAATTATGCAACTTGCAGGTACTGCTGCCTTTTTCAATATATGGAGGGCTTAATCTCCCAGCGTTGGTGTTTCAGTGAATTTTAAGGCCATGTGATTAATTTTAATTTAAACAAAGCAAAAATGGAATATGAACTGTATCAGTTGTTACTGAAGTGTTTCAGTAAGAGACACTTTGCAAAAGCTGGAGAGAGGGCCAGATGAAATAAATTTGCTGTGCCTTTTGTACATTTTTGCTATCTGGATTACTTGAGCCCTTGTTTTTCATAGGTTTGGAGAAGAAAGCATGGTTCGCATAATCAGATGGTTGGAAAAACAAAAGATTCCCCTTGACAGCTCTGTGCTTGACATTGGAACTGGAAACGGTGTTTTACTGATTGAATTGGTTGGTATATTGTGAAGTTTGTGCTTTTGGTATAGAGTCAATGCTCCAAACACAGTAGCTTAAATACAGTTCTCAGAAGCAACAATAGTAACCATGGCAAGCTATAACTTACATGAAAGACAAAAAGCCAGCAACCTAAATTAAAACTGATTTTGTGTGTTTTTTTCCCATCAACAGAACACTGGTTACTGTGCGTCAGGTTTTATATTTTCATTGGGTTTAAGAGTATAATTGAAATGAACTCAGTGCTGTTGATATGCCTTAAAGAACGTCCTGTCACAAAGACAAGGTGTAATTGCAAGTGGCCGCCAGGCAGCCCGTGGGACTTGGGTATGTCACTCCTTGCACCAGCAATGCTAGTAGGCGTTTTAAAAAGTGCAAATATAGGAATAGAATATGTGTGTCGTTCTACCAGATGGAAATATCTACGTTTTTGCTAGACATGCTCAAACTTCTAGTTTCTTGGTGCTTCCCAGAAGTCAGTACTTCAGATTTCAGAATTTATGGTATTTCTTTAAATCAGTCAGCCTGAATATCCCTTATTTTAACTTTACCTTTCTGTTTTCCTATATTTGAAAATGCTTTTCTTCCCATTGTTGTGTAAAACGCTCACAGGTAAGGAAATTGAGTAATACACAAAGTACTCTCTTGTGCAAAACCAGACCCTTTCTCCATACTCAGTTCTGATAATAATACTCATTATCAATGTAAAAAGTGGTTAAACCCCGTTTCTTATGTAAACGACTTTAAAAGTTTTAACATTTCTTTTCAAGAACTACCCATTTCTGCCAGTGTGGAAACCCCTTACCAGATGTGTTGTGAACTGCTACAGTGTTGTTGCTATGCAGTGATACAAGATGTTTAGGCGCTGTGGTATTTTTTTCCTGGGTTTGATTGAATATAGGAGAGTTGGTAAAGAAAGGAGCTATCATGCTTGAGCGGTTTCTTTTGTTCTGCATTCTCTGTTGGCTCCGTTAGTTACTGTAGAAATTGAAAGGGGTGAAAGTCAAAGTTGGGCTGATAATGGGATTTTTTTTAACGTGAACTTTGATTTTAGGAGAGTTTAAAGCCTTTATGGGGATTGGCTGCTATGCTGCAGCACAGGAGCAATCATATCAAAAGTAGAAATTGCTCATGTCATTAAGATAAATTAATTTTGAAGCCTAATAATGATGATTGTTAAATGCAATGCTAGCTAACTTTTTCATTGTTGAAACATGCTACAGAAAAACCTTATTTATAAAACTTCAGTTTTATCCTGGCACCACTTACAAATCTGAAATTAATTTTCATTCTGTAATGGGAAAATGACAGCCTGTTAGCTTTTAAAAACTATTAAACTACCATAAGAGCACCCTCCCCCCTTACATTAAGCGCCTCAAAGTACTGTGGTTGCTTTAATAGGAGATTTTCAGTCCGGTTCCCATTTGAAAAGTGACTTCAAAATACACCAGAAAATATTGTTTCTAAGTAATTCAGGATCTCACTTGCTTAGTTGATGTGAAAGAAATTTGTTTGTGTTAGCTGCTAGGCTTTGAAAATCAAGTTAGGGTTCTTCTGTCAAGCACGTCGGCTGCTGTAGAACAGTTCTGCCGCTGGAGTTGGACTCGATAATGCGATAGAAATGGCAATACTGAAAAAGGCAGTCAGACTTTGGTCATGTGGGACATTAGTAGCTACGTGAGGGTATGTATCAGACCGTCATCAGGACAGGAAGAGGTGCCGTAGAGTACAGTTCTTTGGGGAATACTGGACCTTAGTATGTTGTTAACAGGAAAGAATAGTAAATGGGAGTATAGTAAGAAAATTACTCTTAAATGCAGCTGGGTCTAGGTGAGACATTGCCAGTTCCAGCAGGGAATATTGCACAAAAAGGAGGAAGACTAGCCATCTGGCAAAGAGGTAATAAATGAAGTGAAAACGAGAGAGACTGCTGTGTCCTGTGTGAACTGGCCCCATTACCGAGCTAGAGGCAAAACATCCAGCAAGATGTCTTCTACATGCACACTGCAGGGATCTGCCCATCTGTAAGCTCCAAGAGAAATGCTGCTGGAGGCTTCTTCTCTTCTTTCTGCCTGCTTTGAGGATCTCGGATACATAAGTGGGACCCTATGCTGGTTTTATATGTGCAGTAGACCATGGTCCTACCCCTGCTAACTTCAGGAAGCTGGTAGGCCGCAGTGATGACCTAATTCTTCTGCCTTCCAAAAATTCCCGCTCTTCTAAGGAAATGTTGTTGCCACATGGAGCTCTGACCTTCTCTTTTTTTTTTTTTNTATTGTGGGAGTCAACAGTATTGAAAAACTTCTCCGAAGTGAAGGGTATTCGCTACCCAAGTGTGGGTGTCTGCTTGGCAGTACCAGAAGCCCAAACACGGGGCCATGCTGATTACGTTGCAAACTCCCCTCTGCTATTTAATCTGCTTTTTCAAGAAGCAGCAGAAGAGTGCTTACAAATACCACCCTCAGGACATGAGTCCAGTTGCAGGATGCAGCGTGGTCATGTTTGGCGCTTGAGTGAATGATCCCTTCCTGTCCATACGGAGTCAGGCCATACAGGTTTAGCAGCATTTAATGTTGTTTATCCTTAAACTTTCCTCCTCTGCTCGGGAGACTATAGGAGTGAATGGGAACTCCCTGAAGTGACTCAACCTCTTCCTTTCCCAACAGAGGAGCTGTTGTGGGAACTGCTCTTCCACCCCCAAGTCTTCAGCACAGGCATCTCGGGAAGCTTGGTTTGCTCTGGGGAGGAACGTGGGCAGAAGCCTGAGCAATATGCTGTTCTTCATCAAAAGCAAACAACACGGTCTTTGTGTTTAGCTGAAATTAGTCCTCAATTAAGAACAGCTGGCTAGTGCTGAGCTCACATGGGCTGAAGAGCTGCTGGAAGGACTGTTTTAAAAAATTCTCATAGTTTTCCTCACTGTTGAGGTATCAGCCTTTAGAACAAGTAGATATGCAGCTGATTGCTTAATGCTAATTAAAGTCCATGTATTGTTCAAAACCAAAACAAACCTAAGCCCCCTCTCCCTGTCTGCCTGCAGCGACCTTGAGGTCGTAGCTCTTCCTGTTAGGTTTGGATGTGGCCAGACCACCTGAGGCAGGCGATAACCAGATCTGGTCACTACAGCTTCCGCCTTGGAGTGAAAATGTCACTGCCACCTCCTACGTGCCTAGCTCCCGGTGATGCAAAGCCCATCTGCTTTGGAAAAGGCTCGCTAGGATCTCACTGCCTGAATTTGCTAAACTGGGTTATCGTTATCTGCTCCAAAGTTAGATTAGCGGAAAGTCTTCCGTATGCACTTTTACATGGTGCATAACCTGCCTGAAAATTGTTGATACAAAGACCTCGTAGCATGCAAATAATTGCATTCAGCTAGACACTAGCATGAATAATTGGAAAAATGTAAGGTTTTGCAGTGGATTTCTGTACTAATAAAATGCATTATGTATTTTGGCTCTTACCATTTGGGTTACAAACCAAATAATTGCTCAATCTCAAATGTTACAGAAGTGTCAGGTTTTCTTATTTTGAAGCATCTGGCATTGGCACATGTTTTCATCACCGAAAATTCCTGGTTTCTAGGTTACTTTTGGTGCAGATAAGAGAGCCTGTTCCCCTCCAGGGTATTACTTTTCACAGTTCTGCTCAGTTTTCCACTTGTTGACATAAACCAGCTTTTAGTCAACAGTCCTTTTGATGAGGTATTAGGTGAAAGGGAATTATTTCAGCTCATTCCCCCAACTGTTTAGCTCTTGTAATGGTAACGTGAATAAAAATGAGTAAAAGTGTGGGGTTTTTTTCCTGTCATTAAGAGGAGGAGAGGTGAGACGGATTATAGATAAGGAATACATTTGCTGGATAAAAAAACTGCTAGCACACTGATTAAGATTCTCTGCTTCTGTCTAGGCAAAGTCTGGCTACACTGATCTCACTGGGATTGATTACTCTCCTTCTGCAATACAACTTTCAGAAAAAGTAAGAGAGAAAGAAGGGATGTCTCACATTAAATTCAAGGTAAGTTTGGAGAGAAAGTTTACTGAGGAGATAGAAAGCAGTTGAACCAAGATGAAATGACCTAACTGGTGTTCAGATGTGCTCAGTGTACTATATGAATGATGTCTTTTGACATTTGTGAGAGAATTCCAACCAAATAAATCTGTATTTACAAGAAGATTTTTGTCTTCCCACCCCCTTTGTAACAGTCATTAGGGCTGGAAAGATTTCCCTGCTTCTAGCAGGGAGCAGAGTAGTGGTTCGCCTTTTGGCAGGTTCTGTATTTTAGCCGCTACGTTCTGAATTTCAGATCTGACATCGGGGATGAGATCCTGAAGTGATCGAATCCCTACCAGTAGCTATGCAGCAGGAGGTTTATGAGAGGCCCTGCTGGAGCCGGGGGCAGGACCAGATGACCTCCAGAGGTCCCTTCCAGCCTCAGCCATGCTGTGATTCTGTGGCTGCCTTTCATTCTGAGCGCTCTCTCTGCTCTGCTGTTGTCTCCTCCAGCTCTGTACCTCTATGACGTCTCTGTTGTATGTCGATTGTAATCTCTTTGTGGCAGGCACTGTCTATTCTGTATTTGTACAGCACCTAGCACGCAGCACCTAGGAAACCAGGGCTCAAAGTACAAATAATGATTTAAAGAATGAACTTCAAGTGTGTTTGAGCTTTAGATGGATGGGTATATACACGGGCTTTACAGCAAATAGATCATCACATAATACGCAGAGAAGAAAGAAGCTGACATGGCACTGTAAGTGTGAAAAGCCTGTGAGTTACCCTTTCCTAAGCACACCTGTTGTCAGGTTTGAGGCTTCTTATTTTAAAGTATTGGTTTGCATTAAAGATTTAGGAGCTCCTGAGTAGAAGATTGTTTTCACAGTTGCAGACTTCTGGTTTAGGTAGAAGACTTCCTGGCTCCATCAGCTGAGCTGTCAGGATTTGAGATTTGTATTGACAAGGGGACTTTTGATGCCATAAGCCTTAATCCTGATAACGCGGTGGGAAAGAGGAAGCAGTATGCGAGATCTCTCTCCAGTGTATTGAAACCAGAGGGCTTTTTCCTCATAACATCTTGCAACTGGACTAAGGAGGAGCTGTTGAACGAGTTCGGAGAAGGTAAGCAGAACCATCTAACTTCAAGGATGCAATGAGTAAATTTTAATATCTGTGTTATCACATTGACTTTCTCAAAGCAGGATTAGGCAAGGTAAAGCGATTAGTAAATGCTTCCCTCTCTTTTTGTCAGGAGTTACGGCTTCTGTGTTTGCCAGTGCCAACGAGCCAAGGGAGGAAAGGTTTTGTTATAGTTTGGGGGACAAGGATTTCAGTCTAGTTACACTGGAAAAGGAGGGGGTGATGCACTTTCTCTTTTCATCCTTCGTTATGAGATCCCGTTCACCCATCTGATTGCTTTGAAATTGGGGTAATGTTGTTACCCATATTTAGGGGAACTGGCAGGTCTGTGACCTTCAATGTCACCTCCTCAACAACCTTTCTGATCCACGGGAAAGGGTGTTTTTTACGTGCCAGCTAGTTCTTGAATCTCATGCCTGAGGCTTGAAACTCAGTGTGGATCTGAAACAACCGTCCCTTCTGGAGAACTAAAATTACTGGCAGGTTATCATCTTTTCTGCCATTAATTTGTGTGAGTCAGCCAGCTAAGATTTTTATTGTCCGTGGAAGGGTTTCAGCTGTATAAAGCCGTGGTGCAGTGTAACAATACAGTCCTATAAACTCACAGAGTAACTGACTTGCAAGTTTTCCAGACAAATAAAGAATGGTTTGCAAAGGGTTATCCAAGAGGAGAATAAAATGACTTCCTTCTAATAAAAGCATTTTAATTTCTGTCTGGCAGGATTTGAAATTCTGGAGGAGCTGCCAACACCCAAGTTTTGCTTTGGAGGAAGAATTGGAAACAGTGTAACGGCATTGGTTTTCCAAAGGAAAAAATTGAGGCCATCCATCTCGGACAAATTAGATTAGTTGAGAAAAGTCTGAACTTTAAACCTGACAGAAAACCCCAGACACGTGTGTAAAGAAATGCTGTTTGAGTGCACAGTAAAATACTATGTATGGAACTCTAAGGGACTATAAAACATTGCCCTAGAAACATTTTGGCATTGCATAACTTGCCTGTAAATTTTGTCCTTGCTGCAACCTCACTTGTTCTAGCAAAGCTGCAAGTTTGTGAGAGAGAGAGAGAGAAATAAGGCATTCTGAATGTGGAGACCGGTGTTTGTGTTTGGAACATGAAGATTATCTGGTATTTAATTTCTGTATTGATAATCAGTGAGCAATAGAGGTGAAGGTATTCTACAAAGCAAAAATCTCATTTCTCTGTGGGGCAGTGTGATGGGGAACCAGCTTTTGCGATGTCGACGTAGGTGCTGGAGCTTTTATTTTTTTCTTAGGTGAACGTGAATGTAGCTGTTAAGGAGGGAAACGGATAAAAAGGTTGTAGCACTTGCAAAAAAAGGACCAGTTAGTGCTTTAAATTCAGGCTTTCAGAGGTTCTCAGACAGCGGAGTTCTGTCTCCATTGCAGCAGCTCGACTCTTTTCCCACAGAGGGAGGCTACCGAGTGTTTTTGAAAATCTCACTTGCCTGATGGCGTGCGTGCTCCGTCAGTTATTTCCACTGATCCCATAAATCTATAAAGGTGTGATGTTACAATCTCACTAGCGTGTCACATATGCCTCTTTCATTATTGATTTCCTATACAGTAATGTCTTAAGAGCCAACAATGACTGTATGTTTTCCGGTGAATTTCTCAGGACAGATTTTTAGCTGCATAAATCCATAAGAATTTAAAACATAAATTATTTTTTTTTAAATTAAACTTCTGTGTGGGATCCATTTTCTTAATTTCTTTGCCTTTATTTCTTCCGTTGTTTTCTATTTTCAGAATGCTACTATTGCTTGAAAGGTAGGAAAATAAGATTTCTTTATGCCTTGACAAACGCGTTTGCAGGTGACAATAATCTTGTACTTTCAAACATCAAGCAGGCCCTATCAGGCAGTTGGGTTTTGTTTCACGGGCAAGGTCATGTTTGCTGATCAGAGAATTGCTTCTCCTAATTTCCAGACTTCTCCTAGTTCCCAGGGTTCAGGAGATCTTTAAGGGTCAAGGAATACTTCTAGTCCTTTCCCAGGATAGGAAATAAGGCATTATTTGCGCAGTGGTGAGTCCTTCCTCTGTGATCCGTCCGGTGATGTCTTCAAGGCAGGAATCCTGGAGTCTTCAATTTTCCTTATAAAATGGGATATACTGGTTCCATTGGAAGAATGGTCTGTCGGCAGCGGTGAGAAAGCTTAGTTACAGTGAATAGCTCTTTGCATATTTGGCTAGGCTTGGGTTCCAAAGTGCCAAAACCTGAATGTCTTGTTATCGCTTGGGTCACTGTTGCAGTACGATGTACTGCATCCGCCCAGCAGGCTCCCCGCAGCCAAGAGGAGTGCTATGAAATGTAAGTGGTAGTTCAGACAGAGGATTTTTTTGATGGAGTAATACAAAGGAGTCAAAGTACACTACTGATAACAGCCTCAATAAAAAGACTAGGACGTTTTTGTTGCCAATTTGGCATCAGGTAGAGTTAATGCAAGCGAATTTTAATTGGCAAGTACTCTGGCAGGATGTGTTTAGGGCATCTGCCTTATTCCCATCTGTAAGTTTTGCTAATGAAGGCATGATACATATTTAATCATGGAATGAAAATGAAGTCATGGCTGTCATGGGTTTTCTTTTAATCAATTAGGAGGAATTTAAATATAGATTCACACTCCGTAAGATATGTAAGGCTCAGGGCAAGTGTTGTTTTCTCCTCTTCATAGGATTGATTATTATGAGATTTTGTGCTCTAGGTAATATTTTTATGTAGTTTGTAAAGCTAAAAATAAGCTTCCTAAAATGGTTACACAGAAATTTTACCATCAGAAATCATGTGTGTCATGCAAGTTGTATGATCAACCACTTTCAATTAGTATTTTTAGCAAGGCATTTGGAAGCAATGATAGTAATTCACTGTTTTCTCTTACAATCATGTTGCTGTTTTTCAAATGTTCTGGACAACTGTTGTATTTCTTTTTGGAATTATTTCCTCCCGTATGAATAAATTTTTGATCGGGGAGGCTTCTTAGTGGTGGGGAAAGGCTGAGAACCAGTCTCCTCTTCCAGCCTACCTCATTAGTTGCCCAAGGTCATGGATTATTGAGGGCTTCCAGCATTTCCCTACCACTTCTGGGAAGTCCATAGGCAGCGAGCCTTCAGAGGTAGCAGGTGGTTCTTCTGCTTTACCCTTGGCATTACGGGATCCCGTCATAAGGTGGTGATACACAAACTAACATCAACACTAAAATGTCATCCTGATGCCTGAAGGTGTCACGGGCCTATTGTTAGGAGCCTTAAGTGCTGGTTGTCCGAGGGAGTATGGGGCAGGAGTGTGTTTTTCCCATGGGCAAGGGTCTGGCCTTTATCCATAGGCATTCATCTTTATGTCCCTGTGTTGTTCTGGGGCAGAGTCCACGTGCCTGTCTGCTTCTCAGGTCCATATAAAAGTTTTCTGGTAACATGCTCAAGAAAGGTGAAAAGAAAGAGCCTGCAGATAGGTGTCTTTACAGGGAGGAAGGGTGGGGAGTGGAAAAATGGAGCGGCCCTCACAAGTGGAGAGGTTTTGTTTCCTAAATTTGTAGTGGCCCCATTTTAGTCTCAAATGAGCACACAAGCTGTTGCTTGGATGCTAATTTCTGCATCTGATCTGGAGTTCGCATATTCTTCAACAGGCCCGAGCACTTTCAAGTATCACTGGAGAGTAGAAAAATGCTTGTAAAACATGCTTTAGGAGATTTATTTTATGGCAATAATAACCAAAGGCTTACTATTTAAAATCTGCTCTGTTGTAAACCTGGTGTTTTTTGAATAATGGGGTCTGGGTAGCAGCTCTAATACTGACCGAAACAACGGCGTTTTACTGATGAGTAGGATTTGGAAATGACATGTCAAAGAATGTCCTTGATTTGGGGCAGTTCATCTTGCTAGATGGTTCTTCCTGAAGGTATGATCTCTAAAGGTTGATGCTTTTCCGTGAAAAACTTCTTAAAAAAAGAAGAGGCAGGGCAATAAGTGGTGACTTAGGAGGAGCGAGTCTTTGCTTGGTACTTTGGGGAGTGCTTCCTGGTAGTTGATGGAGGCTGGTGTCTTCCTGACTACACGGTTGTGCGACTCTTGGTTTCGGCTGTAACGCCAGGCTATAGGAGAATAAATGCAGCATTTTAAATACATTCTACTCTTACTGTTTTGCTATCCGAGCACCGTATATGTGATTTTACTGTCAAATTTGAGGTTTGTGGGTAGTAAAACTAACATCTTCCACGGATCTCAGCAGCAGTTGAGCTCACAGACTTTTCCTGCAGTGCCAGAGGTTAGGCTGGATGATGCTGCGGAGCTGGCATAACTTTCCGGATCTGGGTATAGTTTTGCATAAAATGTAAGCAAGCGTTTTACGTTCCCTTGTTGATCAACAACGTGCCACAGGATGAAATTCTTTCAGTGACAGTGGGTTTTGTGTCTGGCTTCGTCAGCCGGGTGCCAAACTCCATGAGATGCCTGGAAAGACTGGAAAGGGAATGGAGGGGATAGCCAGTGTCCTCCAGAGGGATCCAGAGCCTTGAAATTAAGTCTCTCCATTTCTCCCTAAGCAATTAAAACTCAAGACCAGGATGCAAGCTAGATCTCGTTTTCTAAGTCAGGTGTTTTCAGTGGTAGTGTATGGAACTCCAGTGATACATGAGCTACTTGGAACTGGTAGTTGGGAGCTGGGCTGTGTGGATCGTGGTGGGCTCTCTTGCTGTCCTGACCTTTTCTTCCAGGAAGGTGGAGGATGGCTTTTAGTACATAAGCCCTGATAAGCAGCACTTCCACCAACATCTGCGTTTGGCGCAGCTCAGGCATCTGATACCTGACTCCTGATACCTGCTATTGCCAAGCAAACTGCATTTAGGGGTTCTCTTTTGATTTACGGGGAGAGGCTGTTGTGTTCGTTGTGGGGCTTGTACTACTGGAAGAGCTGGGAGCGTTTAACCCTGGGTTTTTGGGGGTGTATCAGGGAAGCGAGCTGTCAGGATGAAATATCTGAAAGAGGAGAACAAGAATTCATTAAATAAATACTGATTTGAGATGTCAGATCTAGGGGAGTTTCTACAGATGGGACTCAGCTAGAGTGTAGGGTAAGTAGGTTCTCAAGACAAAAAGCCCAAAAGCTGACTCTTGCAGCTTCACAGTGCTTTCTTGAAGTAAATACTTCTATAATCACGTTTATATAAAAGAAAAAGTGAGAAATACCAGACCTGAAAATCATGACACAACTGAATGAACACACAGAAAATTCAGAGGGAAGGATCATGTTCCCTTTTGGTGACCAACTTGTTATTTATAAGAAAGGATATTCGTTTAATGGTCCTTAAGGAACAGAAATAGCCAACTGCATTGCTGTCTGTAGGCTGTTTTTTAAACACTAAATTTTTTTTGAAGGCTTAGAAGATATGGAATTAATATTCTGTTCTCGAACTTCAGTATAATTTTGCGGTCTAAAACAAAGAACTTCTGGGAGCTACAATTTTTTTGAAGAGCTGTTGGGATATATCAGAAACATGAACAGAATTACGGCAGCTGCTCTTCCAGACAGGGCCAGCAACGATGAAGCATGTAATCACAGGCTTTCTGTCCTGTCAGGAGAATTATTTCTTCAAGTCATTAGTGAGAGCATCAGGTTGAAATAACTGTTTGCATTATGGGCTCACCCTCTTGGTTTCAAAACCAGTGTTGCAGCACCATTTCTGAAAACCAGGAACGGCCAGCTGCCTTGACTGTATCATAGGATTTGGGGTGTTTAACACCTGTAACGACGGGAGACTCTCCGCTTTTTTTACTTTTTATTTTTCAAACGCTTTTAAAAAGGAGCTTTCAGATGTTTGGGTTTTTAATCCTGCCATTGCTGCCTACAGGACAGCTGGTCATACCCGAGTTCCGAAGTGCGTGTCCCACCACGCGGGTCTCAGGTGTGCGTCTCAGGAGAGCAAATAAAATGTGCCATAAATAGTGGTGTGAGCAAACTGCCCCATAGCTTCAGTGTAATAATAACGCGTTTCAAAGACTGACCACAGGGTGCCGATGTGGAAGCTGTGCCTGCGGTTTGGGACTTGCTGTACAGATCCGGAGCGTTCTCAGAGGTTGGGCTGACGTCTTCAGAGGGTTTGCATTACCCTTGTCTTTAAGCAATGAAAAAGATTCTTGTCTGAGGGAAGGTGTCTGTGTCTAGAAATGGAGCTGTTGTCTCATGTAATTATTTTGGTTCTGCACAGGTTGCTGGTGCAGGCCGTGACGTCTGCGGGGACGAAGGGTCAAAGGCCTGAATGGGCAAATGGGGCGATGAACTGAAACCGCTCACTTAGAACAACCGGGCTCCGCGTCCAGGGGGATGAGGTGAACCCACGTGTGGCTTAGACAGAGAACTGGGAACCTACGAAGCTGGGCTGACGCTGATCTTGGCAGCTTTTTTGGAGTTATTTTTATGTAAAGATGAATTCTTGAATAGCTTTTCTGGTACATTAGGCACAGCAAGCTCTTCTTCGTCGTTGACACTGGCTTCCACGTATTTCCACGTTCCAGGAATGCACTGGCAGCGCTGTAGCCATTGTAAGGAAAATCTGCGTACATATACTCTGCTATGTCCGTTCTACTGTGTTCCAGGGTGCCTGGTAAAAGACTGCCAAAATTTATGTTATTTCATACCAGACAAAATCTTTTAAGTATGGTATTTAGCAACATACAGCAGAATTTTCAGTGTTTTGGCACTCGGGTTGCTTTCCCAATCTTGGCATGCCGAAAAGTAAAGAACACGACTTGCTACAACAATAACTGCTTTATTTTATAGGCCCTCTAAGCACTTTAACATATCAAATCGTCTCCTGTAAAATATGCGGAGAGCACAGAATAAATAATCGGGCCAGGGCTTTGTGTTGCCGTAAGGAGACCTGCCTTTATGTTCCAGTTGCTCGCTGCCTTTTTGGGGGGGTAAAAGCCTTTCTGGGAAAGGCTGCGATGCACAGCCTTACCTGTCCCTTGGCTGAGTGGGGGGCACGGACACCTGCAGAGGGGACGGATCCATTCTACGCCTTGGCTGGAAGTACACTGAGCATGACCTAACCCTTGTGGGGAGCAGCTAAATTGAGGAACAATTAATGGATACCCAGGTCTTTCAGTGAAAGGGGATGAGGTGTTATAGCCTGAAGACAACGGTGGAAAAGGCACGCTGGCACGTTTCGTTTGACACAAATAAGGGAAAAGCCAACCTGTGGCGTCATTTCCATTTGTTAAGTAGCAGTATAGCTTGAAATGAGCCCATTTCTAGGTTACTGGAAATTAAACGGAGTGCTGTCAGGCAAACAAATGATGTAGCCGCCAGGTAGGATATAAATTCTGGATAATCGCAAGTGCCTAAGCCTGCGCTGGAAAGGCAGAGCTAATAAACACTAGCGAGGGAACAGAAATGAACCTCAGCACAGTCACTCCAGCGGCCGAGTCTTCATGGGCAGTGTCACATGTCAAGCAGAGGTGGGAAGAATGTGCATTTATTGAGTAATTTGAAATGTTGATAGGGTCGTGAACTGAACCCCCTCATTAGCAGCACAGAAGACGTGCAGGCACAGTGTGATAAGCCTGAGTCCAGCTGGAGACAAGAAAAGGCAGGCTGAAGGTTCGTCAGTTAGATTTTGTCTAATGCTTCCCCTAAAAAACGAGTTGGTGTTTCAAGCAGAAGGATGTAGGCTCTTTCACCCCAATTTACAGTAGAAATTAGCCTCGCTGACTGCTGCCTTACCCTAGGGCACCAGGGGTGCTGCATTTCTGCTTATCCAGCGTAGCGTGCTGCTGTGGGGCATGTCCACAGCCACCTCGGGTTTTGGGAATGACGGACAACTAACTCTGGGCTTGTCTTAAGCCGATTCGGACGCAAACGTGACTGACAAAGTGATTAGCGCGTTCAAGTGAGAGGAGACTTTGCATATGTATTTCATGGTCTATTTATTTTATCCATCAACTGTTTCCATTGCACCTAGTCCGGGGCAGCCCGTAGCTCCGCGGTCGTACCCTCCGCCAAGGCAGGGTGGGAGGCAGCCAGTGAAGCGGGGAGCCGAAACACAAAGCTGTTGCATGTGTGCAGCAAATAACCTGTGACATAAAAGGATTTTTAGGTTTGGTGCAAATCCCGTAAGCCAAATGTACTCAGAACTGGGCTCCTCGTTACAACCCTCTTGCACAGCAGCGCTTCGCTGGTTCAGGGTATCAGGTCTCCTTGATTTAGGTGCTTTCTGACCTAGAGCACGCCGATTGTATGACAGAGACGTGCTTGTTCCCTGGGCATGAAAAATGTGTTAAATATATTCTGCTCACTGTTACTTAGAATTCTGTGAATTTCAGGATTTCCCCTGAAACTGGAGTGTGGCTTCTGAAACTGGTCTTTGATGGAGCCAGGATGTCCCGGTGTGTACGTAGTAGCCAGCAGAGCCGGGTGGCTGGGACATCAGCCTGCCACCGGGACACTCTGCTTGGCCTTGAGAGAGTGC
This sequence comes from Rynchops niger, assembly GCA_013400035.1. Taxonomy (NCBI): domain Eukaryota; kingdom Metazoa; phylum Chordata; class Aves; order Charadriiformes; family Laridae; genus Rynchops; species Rynchops niger. The sequence goes on from VXBH01003597.1 coordinate 425,585, forward strand.
CTTACCTGTGTTGCTTGCCTGGCAGGAGACGCCGAAGGATAAAACCACAAATACCTGGGAATGCTCAGGCGCTCAGAACAGCGCAGAGTTGTAGGTCATCACGAAAAGGACGCTTCTGAAATTATTAGCCACCCTGGTGCATATGACTTGAATAACAACACGCTGGAGTAGGTAGCGAAGCGTTGGAAAGGCTCCACAGAAAGCAGACTGTAACTGAGCAGCCCACTCCTGCGCGCTAAGGACATTGTGTCTATCCACAGGGCTTAGCACTGGTACATTTAAATGTTTTAATGACTTGGACCCCAGTATAATTTCAGAAGGATGATGGGGATCGTTAGTTTTTTTCCTACCCACAGTTTCCATCTCCGTAAGGAAGGCTCCTAGTCAGTGGGTAGCAAAGGCGCTGACATCCGAGACAAAAACACAAATTAAATCAGCTCAGAATTTAACTAAATGAATTTTCTGTCCATGATGACCGAACTCGCATGCCCAGTTCTTTAAAGCTTGAAAGGGACTTCCATCTTTTCCTCTCCTGCACTGTCACCAGAGCAGGGACCTATGGCCAACCTTTACATTTTAAACGACGTTACTGAAAATACTATCTGTGGAAAACAGGTTTATGGTTTGGCAACAGGCTTTCACGCACGCTGGTACCTCTCGGCAGCCAGCTCATCCGTCGGAAAGCACAGAGGGTGAGAAGTAGAAAATGCAGGGTTTGGACCGAGCTGCAGCAGACAGAAAGGAACCTTCTGCTTGGTGCTCGGGGACCGAGCCTGCACGGCGCGAGGCCGCCACGGGAATGGATTCAATTACGCTGCAAGCTTTATTACTGAAATATTCAGCTGGGAAACCATAAGAAAACATTTTCAAACTTGATTCCCAAAGTTCTGGAAAAGGAGTCTGCAAGTGGTTTATTGCCCCCGTCTCAATATGTGGATAAGAAAAGCAAACGCAGAACGGGGTGGAGGGGTGCGATGCGAAAACCCCTTCGTATGATCGACCCATTCATCCTGTTCATAGCCCACTCACACTGGCCGCTCCTGCCTAATTTAATATGTACCTAATTTTATATATGCCATTCCATGCACACATGCCCGTACTCGTCCCTACTTGCCATCCCCAGCAGCATGCCCAGCCATCCAGCCGGGTGGAGGAAATTCAGCCCCAGATTCATTCCTGATGACATCTGTGTTGTCTGCTCGCATATGCTCGAGATTAATGTTTAGGCTCTATTTTGTAATGGGTTCTAAATCTTCCTTTTAGCTGTCATGTAGTTTCCTTGTTCACTAATTACGCTCGCTCTCGGAAGAAGCCTACGTGCTGTGCGTGGTTCGGCTTGGATGGATGGAAAATGTTATTGTTAGAGCAGATTGCTCTGACGGCCGTCTCCCAAGTGAAGCCCAGCAGATGGGGACCCGTGGCCACCTTCAGTCGGGCAGTATTTTGCGGAGAGTCCCAGCCTCTTCCCAAAAGAAACGCTGGAAAAAATGGAGGAAAACGAAGGAGTGGGGTTTTTTGCCGGATCCCACCCGCGGCCGCCGTGATGTATTAAAACTTCAGGGCTGCTTTTTGCCGGGGGGGACCCCGCAGGACTGCGGTGGAGCCGTCTCTCTCCCCCCCCCACCCCCGGCCGTGCCACCAGGAGTCACTCTCGGCCTCGGGACGGGTGGCGGATCCCCAGGCGTGTGGCGGGGCTGCCAGCCCGCCCGGGGGCTGCTGTCACAGCGGTGCCGGCCACCAGCCGCGGGCTCCCCATCAGTGACCACCAGGGCGCCGCCCGGACTCGCTTCTTTTTATTATTTTTTGGGTTTCTTTTTCCTTCCCCCCCCGCCCCACTACGCTCTTTCAGGGCGATGTCAACGCCGGGGATGCCCGTTCAGGCCGGCTGCCGGGGGGCTCTTTCCTCCCCCCTTACCTCGCCCCGACCCCTCCGGTGCGGGGCTCCGG
>VXBH01003597.1:435161-478920 GCA_013400035.1 Rynchops niger
GTACCGTGCTTTGGTTCAGCCAGAGCCAGCTCGCTGGAGCTCTACCCCAGGCTCGCAGCAGCACGGGGGGAAAATGTTTCACTGCCCCCCCCCCACCCCAAAGGAGCCAAACCTGCAGAAGTTTTTGGCTTTACGTGCTGCTGACACCTCGCAGGAGCAGAGAGTGTGTTACAGCAACAGATTCTGTATTATTCCAGCCTCGCAAGCGTCTCCCTGTGATATTAAAAACACCGGGTGAAACTCAAATCCAAACTCTGAATGAATGACTCCGTGGAAATGCTGTCGGGCGCCTTTCGGTGGTGCTTTGGCTTTGATTTAAATGGGTAAACACGGTGAGTGGGTGTTTGCTTTGACTCCTTCCTCCTAGCAAAAGACTTCCTTTGAGGGAAGGTGAAGCCTCCAGTCCTGTTCCCCATCGCAGCGTTGGACCATTCTGCCCGTGGCTTGGTGTTGGCGATGCCTTCCATGCCTGCCTGGGCCCCGTGCTGCCAGGCTTGCCCAGCACCAGTGGGAAACCCCCGATTTCCCCGCATATCGGGGTTGCCTTTTGCCCAGGGCTCTGCTCGCGGGTACGAATATCCCTCACAGAGCCTGGTTTCTCCATCCGGATGCGGCGTGGTCATCCCACCCTGCTGGGATGATGCTACAGGACACCCTTGGCTTTTGGAGGCATCTCCCCCTGCTTGTCCCAAACTCTTACGTTCTGTTCCCCTCAAAGCTTCCCAAAATCACCTCTGGCTTTGACTGCACCAGGTTTATGTGTTGGAAATAGCCTTGCCGTGCGGCGGATGGTTGCTGGCAGAGGCAGGGTGGTTGCACCCCATCCTCTCCTTGCCCTGCTGCGTTAGGAAGAGCCTCCTCATCCTCCCCACACATTCCCCCATCTCCACCGGAGCTATCAACACCAGCTCCTTGGCAGCCCGCGCACGTAGGAGCCGTCTTCTGGTAACAGATTGTTATGTATTTAATGAACCTGAGGAAAACAAGAAATTTGAAGGCTGCGGGGCGATACAAGTTTGCTGTTCAGTCTGCCAAATTCACGCTAATTCAGACAACTCGCAGATGTTTGGCTCCTCGTTCTTTAAAGAGATTTATGTGAGATGCAGGACTCGGAAATTTGTTCCCGGTGTATGTGGGAGACGGAGGTGGCAGTGTGAGCAAAAGCTTCCCGGCCCCGGAGGACTCCGTCCCTGTCTCCGTGGATGTGCCGCTGCTGTACCTTCCTCTTGCCAGTGCAATGTTGATGGCAACGAATGGACAAACAGCAGGGAAACATGCCTTTCAGTCGCTAGGAGGATTAATAAAGGCTCTGGGTTCATCTTTCAGGAGCCAAGGAGCTCTTTGAAAGCTATTTCTCAGCTGAGGAATGAAACCCCAGAGATTGCCCAAGAGCAGAAGTACTTTGGTCTAATGCAAACAGTGGTCTCGTAGGGTTTGCAGGTGACAGCGGGCACGTGTGGTGCCCTGTGTGGGCACAGAGACTGCCCGCTGAAAGCATTTGAAACTCTTAAATTGTTGCCTGCCTAGTTCAGGTAGATGATTTCAAACCTTGGAAGGTCCTAAGTGATCATTTTGCTGGACTTCACCTGAGGTTCTGTGGTCTCGGGGTATTTATCCGTAAAGGGGAAGCAGTAGGAGATGATGTGAAGTCTGACAGTCAATGCACACATCCAGTCTTTCCCTGCTTTAAATTCCAGTATTTCTTTAGGGGCTCTTGGCCCCTACCCATTCTCCAGCTGAGCCTTGAAAAAGGGAGAAATGTGACTTGCAAACAGTATCCAGATCCGTTCTGAGACGGCGATGGTGCTCTCCTGGCGCTTGGCAAACTTCCCTCAATTATGCTACGAGATGTCCCAGCTCTTGCTCCTGCTTGGTCCCTGTGGTGGTTTTTTGGTAGTCACCGATGAGTAGAAGGCATTCCGGTGAGCTTTTGCAGCTGCAAGACGTGCCTCTCGCAGAGACCTCAAGAGCTCTGGAGCAAGGAAGCCCGGGCTGGCCAAGAAGCCCCCCCATAACCCTCAGAGCTTTAGTATCCGGCTGTAAGTAGGTGGACGTCGTGTTACAGAGGTAGGTATTAAGATGGATTTATTGTGCTGTTTGGAATTGTTTATGGCTCGAGAAGCGAGTCTGTAAAAATGGCACGGTGGGGCTGTGTTTACTCTCTCCGTCTCAGACGTTTCAGGCTGTTATATGGGAAAAGAATATAAGGAAGAAACAAGAATTGGGTTTTGTGTCTGTTTACTAGAGCAGCACGCTCCAAGCGGTAATTAAAAGTAAACCTGGACTCTCCTGGCTTGTTCAGCATCCCTCGTTGTTGAGATTAAGCAGCCAGAGCAATTCTCAATTCAGCAATTCCTCAGCTTTTGGGAGCGTGGCCAACACTCACAGTGTCTCACAGACCATTGCAAATTCTTGTAATAAATCTCACAATTGGGGAAAAAGCATAAAATAAAAAAAAAAAGGCAGAAAGGTGAGATGGCTCATTGGAGCAGCAGGCTGGAGTGCTGCGGTTGCTTCAGCGGCCCTTCTCCAGAGACATCCCTTGGTCCAGCCTTTCCAATATTCCCTGGAAATATTGCTCAAAATTAGGAGCAGTCCCCTAATGAGTGGATTAGGCAATGATTTGAGGTTTGCTCAAAGAGAACGTGCCATTTCTGCAGTTGTTGGGACTAAGAGCGTCCCGTAGGATAAGCCTGTATGGCCCACACAGCGCCGTGCGTCGGCAGCATCTCTCCCTGAGGGCAGCATTCCTGTGGGAATCCCCCGGGACCGGTCCTGCTGGGGACGAGGATGCTGGGCTCACTGGGGCTGAGCTTTGCTGCAGCGGGTCTGGGCTAAACGGGTCCTGGCGTTGCTCCGTGGCAGAGCGATGTGCTGGGGATGCCCCCTCAAACTGGAGCAGCTCCCCAGCCTGTGCAGGCGGCTGGCCAAGGGGTGACCCTTTTGAAGGTCTGATGCTGGCCCTCCACAGAAGTTTATGCATAGGCTGAACATGCAATCAAGAGATATTGAAGACCCCCTCTTAGTCCTCTAAATATATATGCTCTTCTCTTTAACTACTGGGCATGAGTTTTCGTGGGGCGAGTTGGGTCCCGTGTGGTCACTTTGCACGTCTAATGGGAGACCACCAGTTTGCTCGTTCGCGCCTCTCGCTTGCTGGTTGCTCTTCTGCGATGACTAATTTTGCTCTCTTCTTTTCCTTTTCAGTTGCCAGGGAGGAAAAGGCAAAGTCACTGCCAGCACTGTTTTCTTTGCGCTAAGACGTTGAGACCAAGCCCCTCTGCCCCGTCCCTTCAGTCCCTTTCTGCCGCCGGTGTGTAAGAGTCTGTCCCCTGCCGCCCCTCTTCCCTGAGAGCACGGGGCCAATAAACCTGATGTTTTACTCAACTAGATGGTGTGTAATTTTCCTTAATTGCTCTTATTTCTTTACAGTGAGAGCTTGTGGGCAGATGAGGTCCAACCCGAGCACGCAGGTCTGTGTGTGAGCTTGGACTTTGGGCTCTCCCCAGACGCTGGGGTGGTTGGACGTGTGCTTTGGGGCTCAGGGTGCTGGGCACCCGCTGCCTTGTGTGACTTTGTTGGGTTGAGGCGGCGACCAGGCACTTGGAGGCAGGCTTTGGATTGAAATAATAGATTTTTATTTGCTTAGTAAGTAATTTATGGTTGTGGGCAGGACCCCGGTACGTCTGTTGTTGTGAGGGTTAACCTTAGACCTCCTGAAGCCAGGTTGCACGTGGCCATCCACGGTGGCTGCACATCGGTTTTTTTTTTTTCCTAATGCGGCCCCTCGAGATGGGTGCTGTTGCGGTAAACCTCGGGCTCCTTCTGGCTGTGGATTTCATTAGCGTGGCTGTAGAGGTCGGCTCCATCCGGGCTGTCCTGCGCGGGCAGCTCTGCGGCACACGCGAGCGCTGGGCTGCGTCGGTGAGAACCTCTGTTCCTGCCTGAAGCTGTTGGTCGTAAGCAATGAGGTGACGCGGTTCACAGAATCACAGACTGGCAGGGGTGGGAAGGGACCTCTGGAGATCGTCTAGTCCAGCCCCCTGCCAGAGCAGGGTCACCCAGAGCAGGTGGCACAGGAACCGTGCAGACCTATGGAGCGAAGCTCGCCATAAACACAAGCCGTTACCGCCTTCCCCTTTGCTGTGCCAGCCGTTAAAAATGTTAAGCGCCGGCAAGTCTTTTACTTAATAATTAATGCTGAAAGTGTGTCTTTATCTTGTTAGACCTGGAAAAGTCTAGCCTAGCTGCAAGCAGGAGGCGGAGGAGGATGTTTCTTTATTCCTTATCTTTGGCTGGTAATTTCTGCGTACCTGGAGCACATGGTGAGCCCAAGTTGTTGTTGGACAGGAGGGGAGCGCCTTGCAGGATGCGTGGTCTCCTGGCCCGGAGCCCTTCTCCTGCCGCTCGGCAGGGCCGTACTTGGCCTTCCAGGAGCTGGGGAAGCCCCTGTGGAGCAGGAGGAGGTGACTGCAGGCTCGGGGTGAGACGGGACAGGGCTGCAGCCTTTCTGCTCCGAAGGCTGGGCCAGCTCTTTCCTCTAGACAGAGTCCCAGGGGATGATGCCGACGCGGCTGCATCCGTGGAAATTTTGTCCTTTGAAGTCACGTGCGCTGACTCATGATCCTGTTTACTCAGGACTAGTCCACGGGGCGTTTTCACAGCGTAAAGACTTCTTCTCAGGCCCTGAATGGCATCTTTCACATTTGTTGTGGTAAATCGCTACTCGCTGATGACGTGGAAGGGTGAGATGCTGAGCAAGGCTGCTTGAGAAAGGGGTGCAGGAGGCAAATGATTGCCTGTGTGAGGAAATGAGCTTACACGGAGCTACACGCAAATGATAGGCTTCAAAGATTCTCCCAAATTAGTCATGCAATAAATCAACACATTGAAGACGCACCTCTTGGCATTGTCCGAAGCACTGATGCTGAGACAGGCTGTGCAATGGGGAGAGTCGATATAGCCCCAAAACCCTCCTAAGAAGCAGAAGGATGGGGGGGCACGATTTTTAGTTTGGATAAAAATTGCAACGTGATGCTCTGTAAGAAGCCTTAAACCCCACAATTTGCGATTGCTGTAACCAGTTTGGGCTATTTCCCCAAATTCCTTGGACGCCAGCTGTAGCGTTTGGAGGGAGGCTGGCTGTCCGCGATGTGCCCGGGCTCTGCAGCGATCTGTCTGTCCGCATGGAGAAATCGGGATCTGCGTGGCAAGGGAGGGAATTTCTGTTTCATTGGTGAGAGGCGGAGGACGATTAAATCTTAGAAACGTGCTCAGAGTTTGGCCTGGAGGGCTTAGGTTTGGATCTTCAGATGTGTGGGTCTAAACTGTGTTAAATAAACTCCATGGTCTCTTTGCTCAGTCCGTTGTTTTCTGCTCAGAGAAGGCCAGGTTGGCATTTTCCACCCCCAAGCTGTATTTATTGCTCCTTTTTTCTCAGAGACACATTTATATCAAGCTGCTGCCTCTTTCCTTGCTCGTGTTTGTTGCTCGTTGGGTGGCGTTTGCAACTTCTGAACCCTCCTGCCCTGGGATCAGCCTCGGGGCAGCGGCTGCCAGAAGATGCGCTGAGCCAGGAGCCTTGGCTTGCTCCAGCCTTGCCTCCCGAAGCACCCTCATACCTTCCTGTACCATTGGCCTTGGCTCTCTGGAACCACATGGACAGTTTGTGGTGTGGTGATGACAGGAATATTTTTCGCTGAGCCAAAGTGTGCTCTGGGTTGTACCATGGTGTTTTGGAATGATGCTGCTGGTGGCGATGGAGCCAAGTCCGCAGCTACGGCGAGGACGGAGCCTGGGCTTGGGCGTTTGTCCTTCCTCTGCTTTCAGAGCTTGGGAGGGATTTGGAAGTGTCTGGAAATCCTCCGCCTGTAGAGGGACGGGCAGCTCTCGCTTTCATTCTGAAAGTAAAGGTCAGGAATGCTTCCCTTTTCCTCCTGCAGGGATTTAAACAAACTTTCTGGGCAGTCTAAAGGGCGCCTGAGCAGCAGGGGAGGTTTAGGTTAGATATTAGAAGGAATTACTTTACTGAAAGAGTGGTCAGGCCCTGGACCAGCCTGCCCAGGGAGGTGGTGGAGTCACCATCCCTAGAGGTGTTTAAGAAACGTCTGGATTTGGCGCTTCAGGGCATGCTCTAGTGGCAGAGATTGTGGGTTGTTTGGTTGGACTTGATGATCTCAAAGGTCCTTTCCAACCGTGAAGATTCTGTGATTTTGTGATTCTCTGGGCAGAGCAGAGGGAACGGCGCTGGGGCACGGGGTAGGAAGCAGGGTCCTGCGCCCCTCCTTGTTTTTTCACTGAAGGTCTCGGGCAGCAGAGTTTAAAAATTCAGCAAGGGCAGGTGATTTATATTCCGAGAGCGATCCTGCCGAGCTGCTTGCAAGGTGTATCGGTGTGCAGAAAACAGCTCCAGCTTCTCGTTCCGGTGTGCCCTTTCTGCCTGTAAAGAGGTTTTATGCCAGCGCATGAGTCTGGAGATGGAGTATTGGAGCTGGATGGGGGTTGAATGTTTTCTCTACTGGGGGCAATGGTCCCACAGCAAGTGTGATGCTGGTCCTCCATCATCTTCACGAAGAGCACTGCTGGGGTCAGGTACATGGGCATGCGATACTGGTTGCTGTTCAGGCTCCCTTCAGCTGCGGCAGAGCATCCAACAGCTTGCCAAATTCCGAGGTCTTTTCCATACATTTCAGCGTGGGAGGTGAGCGGGGAACCGCTGTGACTCAGCCGCTGGACGGTGCCTGGATGGAGCCTGTTTCAGTAGCACCAGTCGTGGTGGGGAGCGGGAGTTCCCTCGGGGAAGGGCTGTTTGCCCGCAGTGAGCAGCTCTACGTCCCTTGCTGGGACCTTCCAAGGAGCTCATTTTTTCACAAGCGATGCCTTTCAAGCCCGTAGGTGAAAGTTGGATCATCTGACTTACCCTTTGTGCAGTGTCATTTTCTTCCAAGCCCAAGAGGGGCTTGGATCTCAGGATCTCAGGAGATCGTGTGCCACCCGGTGGCCATGGCCCAAGGCAGAACTTAACCTCGATGGCGGGGTGGAGATAGTTCCTTTATCTGATTGCAAATGAGGAAATACCTTTCTTCAAATAGTTAATGGTCTCTGAAAAGTATCTTTTTATTAGCATGTGTGTGTGTGTGAAAGCCTCCAGTCTATACATACACCGTAGTTTCCTCCTCAAAGTCAATAGGGAGGACATCCCAGACCTGCAGAAGCCTTTCTGTCCCACAGCACTCGTTTGCAGGGAGAGGACGTGATGGGGCAGGACCGCGCCAGGTCACGCCATGCGTCAGGAACCCGCTGGAGCAGGATGGGGAGCCAAAGATCACATTTCACCAGAAGGTTTTTCCTTTTTATTGCAGTTTCTCGGTGGGGATGGTTTCAAAACCCAACCAAGAGGTAGATAAAAAAGCCCGGAGGACCTAAAAATACGCCTCGGACCCGACGTTGGGCGGCGTTAACTGCCAGTTTGCTGGTGTTTTGTGGCGTTATCGTTAGGGTTGTGTTGATGGCAGGGGATGCAGCAGAGCAGGGAGAAGGGAGGCGTGAAGCGGTGTGTGCTGCAGCCTGTCCAGCTTAGGCAAGGAGCCTCTGCCTGTACTTGCCACTGGTCCTGCCTGCTGGCTGCCGCACGCCTGGGTGTGGGTAGGCGCCTGCTGCAGCAGCGTTAATCATTACCTTAGGGAAAGATAATTATTCGTGGAGAAATCGTACCCTGTTAACGAGGAACCGTGCTTAACCGCTTTCATGCTGCTCTGAACGCTTGTTTGATCTCTGCTCTCGGTGCTGCCGCCGCGCCAGCAATGGCCCCAGAGTCCAGCCCCATGGCAAGCGCCGCGCTCTCTGCATTGGCAGCAGGGACAACTTAGGCTGTGGCAGATAAAAATATAAACCTTGGGTGTTTTTAGTCCTTGTCCTGTGTTTTAGCCATCTAGGGTGTGGAGCAGGGGAGCAGCAGGGCACTGCCAGGGGCTTCTCCAGTGCTGGGGGAAGGCTGGAGCCTCCCAAAGACCCTTCTGCGCCACATCCTTGCGGGGGCTTTAAACCTGGCTCATCTCCCCCCAGCTCGGAGGCACACACTGGGATCTAAGCACCTCTTGTCCTGCTCACGAGAAGGACAAGGAGGTGAGCCAGCAAGGATGGGATGCTGTGTGGCTGCCATGGGTACCACCTGTGTGCGGCCGGGGTACTGTACCAGCATTGGGGATCTTGCTGTGAAACGCTGGAGGCTTTGGCAGCAAACATACCACCGGTGTTGCTTCTTTTCTCTGGTATGGCTGTTTCCATGTTATTTGCTCCTGATTTCCATGCATTTTTCCTTTGTCCCCATCCGTTCCCCGTTCCGCGCAGCCCTTTATGGGGAGCATCCCCTCACCTGGTCTTTGTTCAGAGCCCGAAGTGAGCAGCCATCCCACTTGAACGGGACCTCTATGTTTTGCTGCATATGAATATATTTGATGCAAAGACCATCAAAATGCAGAAATTTAAAACTCCCATGGAGCTTATTAACAACTGTACAGCGACTCTTTCTGCTTGCTCCTGGAAAAGAGCTCGCTGGCCCTGGCAAGGGCTTGGGGGAGGCTCCTGAGCATCCCCTTGGGGGGTCCATGTGTTATAACAGAGGTGTCTGAGCTGCCTCCAGGATCACCAGGGGGTTTGCAGCCCCACGGTGATGGTCACGTTCTTGTTTTAGTCATAGAATCATTGAATGGTTCAGGTTGGAAGGGACCTTAAAGATCATCTAGTTCCAACCCCTTGCCCTGGGCATGGACACCTCCCACTAGACCAGGCTGATCCAAGCCTCATCCAGCCTGGCCTTGAACACCTCCAGGGATGGAACTGGTCCTCCAACCATCCCCTCCTCCCTTGTGTCATGCTCTCCTCGCACGAACCCAGGCTATCCATAGTATAAATATATGATCCCGGCTCGCAAATGATATGTCATTTTGGTGGTCTGAAATGCTTTACTTTTCTGTTTGACGGTTCCCATTTGGTCGTTGGGTTGCCCAGAGGTTTATGATGAAGCTACCAGTAAATTGTGTATAAGCCCACTGATGTCCCATAAGAAGCTGGAGACTGTGCCAGGTGGCCTTGGGAACAGTAAATCTTTGGAAAATGTATTGATTCCCAATCCTGGCTTTGCACTCTGGATGAACTTTGTCCTCGCAAAGTAATAGAAGGTGATTTTTTTCTTTACGAGACAGCTGGCCTTCAAATGAGCTACTCATAACACCATCACGAGTGCTAATCCACGTACACGCGGAAAAGATGATTTACGAGCTGGGAAGAGAAGCCGTATCAGTTTGTAATGAGATTTAATACTCAGTGGCATAGTCTCAAATATTGTCATTAAATGTTGCAATGGGGGTTTGACTGCGTGTTACAAGATCAGTGTTTTGTGCTCTTCGGATCATGCAAATGGTGGTTTTGTTTGTTGGCATTAACTGCAAGGCAACGAAGCAGCGAAACAGGGTTAGGGGAGTGATTTGGGAAAAACACTGATTTCTATAATCAGATTTGAGTTGCAAGTTGTCTGCTTTTACACGGGAGTAAGTTCATCGGAGAGGATGCCAGGAGGTGATGCGGGGCTGGGCAACCGCGCGTGGCCAGGTCTGCGTGGTGCTCTATGAGCCCGGTTGGCGGCTTGTTTTTTAATATGTGCTTCTCATTGTGCCATTTTTAGTTTTTCCTACCTAAAACTGCCTACGAAATAGGTAAGGATCAAGATCCGTAGGATTTCAGGGCAGGGAGCACTCTTCTTCCTTGCAGGCAGTTCTTGGCCTTGTTTTTTCCCCGAAGAGCTCTTCATGGGAACAGGGGAGTGGCTGGGGTGGGTCAGGGGCATCCAGGGGATTTCACGGCCTTAATGATGCCGGAAAGACTTTTTTCTGATGGACATCTGGTCCCGGTTGGTCTGGGGACAAGGGCTTCTGTGAGATCAACCCCGGGGCTTTAACGAGCCCTTCTTTCAAAGCCTCAGTATCTTCGATACAGGGGATATGAGTTCCCTTCTTCAAAGGGAGAATTCAGAGAGAACTTATTTATTTATTTATTTGGATGAAATACTTCTGTCCCTCCGGATTGCCTTGTGTACTTAACGTGCTCCCAACAGCTCCTGTGAGTTTCCCCCGTCCCGTGAAACGCCTCTGTGCTGATGGGGTGCAGAGGAACACCAACAATATTTCAGAGTCTAAAATAAATAACTTGCCTGGAGTAACCGCCGTCGGGGTGTTCCTTGGGCAGCGCTCGCCTCCCGCCATCCCCCCGGGCCAGTCCCTTAAAGCTGTTCCCCTCTCTCTCTGCGTGCAGGGAGTTTTCTGCGCTCGGAGGCTGTTCCTGCACATCCCCCAAGGAGCCGGTGGGACCGATCCTGTCCCGGGGGAACATGCACTGAAAAAGGAGCTTGGCCAGACCCCGGCTGACGGCGCCTTTGGCCTGGACCCTGATGGACTCCGAGGCAGGACTGCATTACCATGGTGATGATCTTAACCAAAACTCGGGAAAACAAAGGTGCTGACTCTGTAACATGCAGGACTGAGCTGGTAAGCTTTGTGAAATCTTCCTTCAAAACTCTTTTGCTGCCAAGAGCTTTGCCGGAATTTAGTAATATGGGGGTTTTTCATGCTTGCAGGGCCAGGTCTTTAGATGGTTTATGTCACTGGTTTCTACCGAGCTGCATTAATATCCAAGGAGCAGGCGATTAATAGATGATTGGAGTGCTGTGGCTTTTGCATATGTGAATTTCAGTAAGCACGCAATGGAATAAACAGCAGAAAAAAATAAAATCAACACCGGGAATAACACGGGCGAGAAGTTGCTTCACCAACAGCGAACAGATGCTCATCATTAATAGGAGGATGAGCAAGTGGGGAGCGGGATTAAGTGGGAGACGGCGAAGGGCATTGCTGTGGTACTTAACAGCCTCGCTGGCAGCCTGGAGAGATGCAAATCCAACCATGCCGACTGAGCAGGCAACAAAAATAAGTAAAGCAGGGGCAACAGACAGACTAAATGCTGCTAGAAGGGGCGAGTGGGGCTGGGAGTGGGAAATGAGGGGCAATGTGTTGTCTGGGAGCAATGTTGGAGCAAGCGAGGGTGGGGAGCAGTCTGAGGAAGCCCAGAGCAAGGGTGGCTGGGGACATTTGAGCCTCTGCCCTCCAGGAGAGGTGGTCATAGTCCGAGAAGAAGTTAGACCGAAAGGCTATTCCTCGCGGCGTGTGCTGAGAGCCTCAGATAAGGACGTGCGGGAACCCGGCAGGAAGCATCTGGCAGGGTTAGAGCCATAAACGGGCATTTTGAGCATAACAGAGATATAAACGCCGAAGTTTGCTGAAGATGACAAACTGTCCAGCCGGGCTTCCCGGGCAGATAGCGCAGTGTGCCTGGTCGAAGGCAGGCTGCCCTGGCAGTGCCCGGTGGAGGAGAAAGCGAGGCAGCCTTAAATCCTGCCTTAAAAGGGTGGTATTCGTGGAGGAAGGATATTGATATATTAGAAAAAAACATCCTTGCTTTAGTGTTGGCTCCTGCCGGGAAGGCGGCTGCTGCTCGGGGTGGCTCGGAGAGAGCCTGAGCATCCGACGCCGGCTGTGCCCCAGGAGGTGTGCGGGGCCGGGGGGGAGGGGGGGGCGGAAACTTGCTGTGGAGAGGTGGATGGCAATTAGTTTCTTCTACTACTACGGGAAGGGATGGGCACTCGGGTTGTCCGATGGCGGAGCTGTAATGCAAAACTTTGCCCTCGCGTGTTTGCCGAGTGCCTCCCGCGGCTCTGGGGCTGGGTCAGCAGTGGAATGGTAGTCCCGGTTACACAAGTTGAATTGCCGGGCTGGTAAATTGGGGCAGATGTTCACAAGAAGCCTGATCCATCAAAGAAAGCAAGAATTTTTCCGTTGACTTCATGGGAAAGGCCAAAAAGCAAAACCTAAAGGAAATAAATGTCCGAGCCGTGGGGCAGTATCACCCACCAACGCCCGACGGGCTCATTTGGTTGTTCCCAATTTGGTGTTAGACGAAGCTCTTACGAAATGGTAATTACACTCAATATGAGACATATGTCATCTAAAGACGTTCCTCTCCCTCCCGCCTTTGCAGGCCGTGGCTGGTCGCTGGGGCTGGCACGCAGATGGGCGCTGGCACAGCCCCTGCCTTCTCTGGGGATTGTCCCACTTCCATCGCTTTGGCCACTCTTTGGAGACAGCTACCTGCCCTTGCTCTCTCCTCATTAATTCTACCTTCCGCTTCATAAGCTGGGGACAGTAATTCTACCTGCTGCTTCATAAGGTGACAGGTAGAAATAACCTGACTTCACCTCGAAAAGTGGCAACATGCTCCAAAGGTGACCAGCCCTGATTTATCTTCTCCCCATCTGCACCCCGTTGTTGTTTTCTGCCTCCACATCCCTCTATATTACAATATTCTGTGCACAAAGTGGGATCCTTCTGTTGGATTGCTCCGTACAGGCAGCTGCCAGCATTTTGGTACGTTATTATTATTGTCCTGTGAGCAGGCAACGTGTAAAACATGGATCAGGAGAGAAGATGTGACCCTGGTGGCCTAATGCCAGACGAAACGCAGCTATGGCAGCACAGACGAACGGGGAGGTTGTGCTGGTGCTTCCCCCACACGATGTAAAACCTCGGTCAGAGGGGATGGTCTTGCCAGGAAAGGCACTTCAGAAGCAGAATATGGATATTTTGGGGGATAATAAAAGAACAATTAGCATGAAAGCGTGTTTTTGCAGACATAGCTGAAATGGCATGTAGCTGCAGATGACATATTGATTTATTGTCTATAAAACTGTCCATGGCCATTTTTAGAAGTCTGATGATGTCTCTTACACTGTCAAGAGGAAAATTCTTGGGGGAAAAAAAGAGTGCAAAAAGCATGCAGGATTATTTTGTACCCATATAGTGGTGTTTTTCCCTATTTTTAGTGCAAATCATCACAGTCCAAATGCAGACTCCCTGGGAGTGCTGGGGTGGGGACACTTTGCCTTAGAAACATAATATATGTTTAAAAAAAAAAAAACAAACCAAATAGCTGCTTTGTACCTAGACAGGAGGCTTTAATGGGCTTGGATGGGGTTCAGATACCACTGCTGCTGCTTCCTTGTCCAATCCAGAATTACGGCGGAATTGCGGCTCCTGGTTTAGTTTTTCCGGTGTTTTGGGTCCCAGAGGTGGGGACCTCGCTGCAGCTATTCCCGTGGGTGAGGACTAGGCACAGGAGCCATGATCTCCAAGCTCAGGCCTCGACACTGACTCTCCGCAGCGTTTAATTAAATTTGATTTCATTGAGGGAACATGACTGAGTCTGTCCCCTGGTCCATGCCAAAAGGGGACCGTGGTGGGTGCCCGGGGCTCTTCCCCGGGCCGGGTGCCACGTGTCTTCGCTACGGCTGGAGGCAGGGTGGTTTCTGGTGGGCCGGTTGAGTCTGCGAGAAGTGAATAGTTTTTCTGGTTGTTTGCAGCACACTCCAAAGATGAGTCAAGGACCTACCCTCTTCTCTTGTGGCGTGATGGGTAAGTAACAGAAACTTCTGTCCCTATTTACTCCACCTTTGCTCCCGCTTCCTTATAGCCATGGGTGGGAAGATGTCCTGGATAGCTGGATCTCTCCAAAAAACGCTCCCCTGCAGACCCCAGGGTGGGCATCCACCCACCTGCCCTGCATCGTGGGGACGGAGGAGCACCCACCCCCACCACCCACTAGTGGTGGCCATCATGCCCATGCCACCCTCCTTCCCAGAGGCGGTTGTCCTGCCTCGTTGCCATTGCTGAGTCATTTGCTTATCTCCTTCCCCTCCTCAGTGCTTTGATATGTCTGCTTATTTTTAGAGTAACTCGTACAATTGAGATGATAAGCATTTTGGGTCTGAGATTATGTTTGAGTATCCAGTCCATGGCTGTGGCTCTTGACTGTTTGTATGGTGCAAGTAATAAATATCAGTATTATCACTAAAATGTTCTACCACTTGGCACAAAGTGTTTGGACAGGCCTCAAACAATAGGGAAAATGTCTTTTTTTTTGGCCTTTGACAATAACCACGGTATAGGATGTTTAATATCTTTCATGTCAGAGTTTGCTATCAATTTTTATGATGAACACCCACCAGAATTGACGGGAGATTGGTGCCTTGGTTGGTGATCCTGAAAAACTGATAGTGCTGGAGGATGTGTCGTTATATTGTGTTCTTTGGGTTTTGTGGGGGGGAGCCAGTCACTAGGCAAAGTCTCAAAACCCAATTAAAATTGTAGGTCAAGTTTGAGCCAAGCTACTTGGTATGAAAGCCGGTACTCTACAGACAAAGAGGCTGCCCCTTTTCTTCATGGACACAACTCTCATTAGCGTTAATGGGAGCCGAGCACATGCATTGAAGGGAGATATTTCCCAAGCTCTCCGATAACTCCAGTCGTGGCGGGGGGTGGGGGAAGATGGAAAGCATTTGGATTTTTTCAGAGGAAAGTCCCAAGCTTCAAAGTCAAGAAGGAGTAGAGACAACCCGTTCCCTTTCTCCTGCCTGTCAAACATGAGTGAGGAACAAAGAAACCAAATCAGATGGTTTTGTCTTGCGCTGTGGCACTGGCAGGCTCTTCAGCAGATATGAGGAGTCTGTGCCTAATTGAAAAGCAGCTTGTCATTAAGAGCCTTTACAAAGCCTTGTGAGTCTTCCTGGGCTGCCAAATTATCCTCTTTCTGAGGGAACTGAAGCCCACCTCGTTGACGACAGCTTGCCATGTAACAGTCTTTGTCATGCCTAGTCAAGAGGAGCCGGGCTCTCCAGCACGCAAGGGCATTTGTTGGCTTGGGTTTAACTTTAGGCATATTTCAAAAATGTTCTTCTTGATGTCTCCACATGTGGGCCAGGATCACAGACCTATCCAGCATCAAAACTTGCTTGACGTTATTTAAATAAGTCCCATGGCTATAATGGCACTGAATGTGAAACTGGGAGGATATTTCAGGTCAAAGGGCCAAGTCTCTGTTGGTGGAAAGCACTGAGATAAATAAACACGGTGAAGTTTGGACTGGCAGCACGGCCAACGGGAGGCAAAGAGCCATAGTCCCATGAACAATGTCAGGGGGATGGAGGGAAGCAGACTGAATTTTCTGGGTTTTTTTAGCCAGAAGAGGCTGAGGGTCTCAGCACAGGGTCTTCCTGGTTGCCCTTGGGGGTGAGGGCACCTTTGGGCAGGAAGGCAGCTCACGGCTGGTCCCGGTGGCCATGGGACAGCGGGGCAGAGGGAAGCCCAGCTTCTGCCAGCCAGCCAGGGAGACAATCATCCAAACCTGGAGCTTCATCCAAACTTGGATGGACCATCGTCCAAACTTGGAGCTTCCCACAGGCATTGGCTCATGACCATTTATCTGCAGGAAGGAGAAGGAAGAAGTTGGGTCAAAGCTCCGAGGGGTGCGTAACGCACCACGAATAAGAAACCCAGCTGACCCAAGATGGCAAAGTTGGGCTCCGGCTTACCCATGACACAATGTGGGGGAAAAGAGTAAACTGAAGCCCACGCATTTTAGATGTAGGTGCCTCGTAAGGTACTAAACACCACAAGAATCTGAAAATGGTTTACAGATTGTCATATAACTCCATATACGAGTAAACATTATT
Organism: Rynchops niger; assembly: GCA_013400035.1. Taxonomy (NCBI): domain Eukaryota; kingdom Metazoa; phylum Chordata; class Aves; order Charadriiformes; family Laridae; genus Rynchops; species Rynchops niger. Next base: position 450,775 of record VXBH01003597.1, read on the forward strand.
GAATACTTGATATGTTGGGTGGTGCAATGTTGGATCAGCTTCTCAAGGTGACCTAAATAATCCTTTGATTTTTCGATTTATAAGAAATACTCTGCCAGTGCGATGATGATAATATTACTAAAAAGATTGGTTTTATCTTTATATAGCCCTTCGCTGGGAGGAAGATTAAAGATGAAATGCCTAAAACTATAAATTTAACAATTTCTTTTTTCCCTTCTCCTTGATGTGCCCTTGAAACATCTGGGAGCTTAAGAACTGTCCTGTTGTTGGATAGGTTTTTTTTTCCCCTCTTTTTTCCCTTTTCTTCCCCTGCAGTCTCTATCACATCCCCCAGTGAAAATACCCGTGAATGTGCCAGAGAAAGAAGGCGATGTATTAGAAAGTCGAGGCATTACTTTTGACTTCCTGTGTTGAAATTTTTCTGTCTTTGGGTGGATGGCAGAAGAAATTTTACAGTATTTTATTGCTTAACCATTGCCTCGCGGGTATATAAGCAGCACTCAACCTCTAAATCAGTAGCACCAGAGACTGCACTAGTCCGGCCTAAGAGAAAGTCAGCGTGTGTGTGCCGACAGCCGTGGCCTCCCAGTTTTTGTGTAAGCAAAAAATAAATTATCTTTGAAGCAAGCTGTGGGCAGGGTTTTATTGAGGCCGTGCCAAGGTGCTTGCAAGTGCAGTCGCCCTGGCTGCAGGATCGGAGTCCCGGCGCGGTGACCTTGCACGCATAGCCCAGCTTGTGAAAGGGAAGGGGAGGACGGGCTTGAGTCCATCAGGGATGGAACCTGCATACATCGTCTGTGAAATGCTCTTTGAAAAGTCACCGTCGTTTGCTTTTCACCTTGGAAGCACCCCCAGAATTTGTCCTTGTAGAGCACTGCAGTAGAGCTGGGTGATGGACGGAGCATGAAGGTCAACTCCTGCATCCTTCAGCACACCCCTCTGCCGGCAAGGTTTGGCAATGCCAGTGGTCCAAGAGGCAAGTGTGCCGGGGCATGGCAGCCTTGGGTCTTGTCTTGCACACCTCTTCCCTGGAAATTACTTCACACCGCGTGGGTGATGGAGGACGGCCAAGGAGCCAGGAGGAACCCCAGCTCATGGGGCGTGATGCCCCTCGATCACATCCCAGAATCTCCCAGTGCAGGGCTTGCAGGTCTCCTCTTTCTGAATTTCCTGGGATTTCGGCGTTATTTCGGAAAGCCATCAGTGCAGAACAACATCTCGGTGTATGGTCAAGCACAGTCAAGCCACAGGGAGAAAAAGCGGCGCAGGGGAAGCCAAGGAGACATAGCTGGAGCGGGGAGACCTCGCCAGGGGATCGTGTTGAAGAGCAGGGCGCATTTCGCCGTCGAGGTGGGGAATTTCCCTCCCCCGTGCAGGCTGTTGGCATGAGGAGCCCGCAGCGTGTTTCCTGAGTGTTTATTCTCCACCAGTGGGTTTGGGGGCTATTGTTTTCCTTTCCCGATGAAGCACAGCTCCACGCATCATATTTTAATCTTATTTGTGTGATGGGAAGGCTCTGTGGCACTGCCGTCAGCTAATTACAACCATTAAATTTGTTCCACATTTAGGAATCATCTCTCAACATAAAGAGGGGGCAGTGGAAAATGCCGGCTGCCTTTTCCCCCGTGCACAGAGGCCAGGAGACTGAAATTTGACTTGAACAACATGGGGAAAAAAGGGAATTGGATGCGCACCCGCGTGAAGAGAAATGTTTGGGTTAGGATCCAAACAGAATTTATCTGCCAAAAAGGAGAAGAAAAATTGATTGAGATTCCCTAATTGCTTTACAAGTTGCCGTAATAAATTATGTATTAATGTAAATTATTTCACGGGAAAAGAACGTAGAGGAAACTTGAGCAGAAGGATCATGCATTATGTATAAAAAGGAACTGTAAAAATATTACAGCAGCACATTTGTGTCGCTGTAGTTAAAGTTGTGTCAGCGTTTTGGTTTTACACCCTTCTCTGTGGTTATGAATGTGGTCATTAAAACTTACTCTGTGTCACCAGCGGAGCACAGCAGTCGTTTTACAAAGCCTGCGACCATCCCAAAGCTGCGAGGTGCTTGGCGCGTCTGTGCACTGCTCCTGCAACACCTGGAGCTCAGCGTTTGGAAACCTGGCTGCGATGCTTTCAGGGTGGATCCCGTTCTCCGGGGACCTGTGCAAAGCTCTCAGGGATATCTGGAGGATATAACGCCCCTCTCCTTGACTTTTGGGATGTGATTTCAGCCCGCGAGGGCCTCGTGCCCTGGACCACGGGGCTCGTTTGATGCGGTGAAGGTTGCTCGGGAGAACAGATGGATGTTGTAAGGGTTCATCTTCACTCTTAAAAGTGAAGGTCTGGGTTTTGCCTGAAAGGAAATGTAGGAATAGATAGCGGTGCTGATGGTGTTTGAGCAGGTTATCGATGGTCTCAGGGTGGGTTGAGCCCTGCTCACGTGCAGGTGGCTTCTGGATTTTCTCTGAAAATAGGAGATGGGGAAAAATAAACCAGGTGAGGATGGCTGGGCGGGCAGAGCCTGGGACATGCCGGGGCTTGTTGCCGCTTGCCCAGCCTGGCAAGTCCTGCTCGTGGAGAGGGGACTTCACCCGTACCCTGAGTGCTCTGGCTCTTTGACACCCAGCATCTCCCTCCCGGAGCATCCCTGGCAGGGCTGTTCTCCCCGGTTTCCCCCACCCCAGGGTGAATGGCTGCCATCAAACTGTGCCGGGCACAGGCAGGGCGGTGGGAAGATGTGCAGGCTGGGGGTCAACGCAGGAGCCAGAGCTCGGGTCACTCTCTCCGGGGCTGAATCGGAGCTAACTATCTCAGCCCTGCTTTGGAAAGCAGAAATAGTTCAGGTTTGGGTTGCCCCTGATGCTGGGCAGCCTGGAGGCTTGCAGCTGGAACCTGAATTTAATGCTGCTTTGTGCTGGCCTGAATTACTTGCTGCTTTGTGCATGGTTTCTAAGAGGGTTCAGGCTCCTGCTGGCATGGCCAGAGAGGGCAGGACGAGAAATTCAGTCCTCCCCAGGCTGCCGATAACACCCCTCTGTGTCTTGGGAGCCGGAAAGCTATTTCACAGCCAAAGCGATGCCAGAAAATTCACTGCGTGTCGCCTCACCCTGGAAATGCGGATTTGCAGATCAAAACGTCTCGGAAGAAATTTGCTGGATGTGCTCATCAAGTGGCTTGAAGTGTTTATTTTTGCAGCTCCAAGTTAAAATCCAAAAGGAAGATGCTATTTCATCCAAGGACACTAACAGCCAAGAAGGACCTGTTTAAGCCAGGGAAGAGCCCCTCATTCCACACTTACATCATGCCCTGGTTGTAAACGTTGTCCTATTGTTTTTCCAATAGGAAAAGGAGAATTTTCCAGCGAAGCAAACCGAGGGGTTCTCATGGTGGGTTTTATCCTGGAACAAATTACTGCCTCGGGGTAAATGAAGCTGTGGTTTGGAATGTAAGAAAATTAATACATGCTTAACTGCCGCCGTATTAATGGCTCCGCTGCAATTATCGTTATCAGCCTGCTCAGGATGTGAATCTCGGTTTTAAAAAATTGAACAGAAAACCAGCTGTTTTTCCTCAATAAGGCTTTCCCAAGTTCTTTAATTACACCCTCAGCCCTTAGACTACCACATTTTCAATTTGTTTTGGGGCGAACAGTTTTCTATTTGCACGGAAAAAACTATTTTCTGGGTTATGTGGGTAATTTGGGACCGATCAGGAGGGTTCGGGGAGGACAGGCTCTGCCAGGGTCCTGCCCAAAAAAACCAGCTTTCACGGTGCAAGGGGAAAAGCAAAGAACCCTGAGCTGGTGCTGGGGATAATGCTGCGATTACCGGTCTCTTTGTGAGGTTTGGAAGATTTATAGCTGTTTGTGCCGAAGCAGGGGTGAAAGAGGAAGGTGTCCCGTATCCTCCTCACCGAGGCCTTTGGTACAGTGGGACGTCTCCGGCCAGAGGATGGTGGCAGCTTGCCATGAAAAATCAGCTTCTATTTCTGTTTCTTTTGTCTGCTGACTTGACCTAAGGAATCTCTCTGCTGGCAGCATGATACGGGAGCGGGGGGAAATAATAAAGATCTAAACATAGATGTAGCTGTTCAGCACAGGTTTCTCGCTCTTCATTGTGTTTATTAAAATGAGGATGGCGGGACTTGAAATGCCGGGCAGTGATTGAGGGCAGAGCCAGGCTGTTTGTGGCTGGAACTGTTATGGCGGCAGCTGGACTCAGGGAGAAATGGGAAAACTGGCCACAAGTGGTGTAGGGGCTCCCAAATCTGACCTTACTGACTTGAAACCGAGCCTCGGTCGTAAGTGTTCTGTGCTGCTGCATCTTCCCTGTCAGGCTGGTACCTACAGCTGAGGGCTGGATACGGCTTCTAATTCATCCTTCAGCTGCCCCAAACCCCCTAAAAAAAATATTGCACGATTTAGATACCATCACCTGAAACTTTGCAGCGACGGTTAGCGAGCACGCTTTGCCTCCGTTCGCAGCAGCCGACGACAAAAACAGTCACCAGAGGAGGTCTGTCGGGTGATTACTTTTTTCCATTGCCGCAGCCGATGGGGTTGTCCTACCATGGTTTTCCTGTTGAGCGTCAACGGCGTAGCTGCAGAGAGCCCCGTTCACCCGTGCCGGGGAGCCAGACCTTGATGCTGCTTTGCTGTCTTCTTTTATCATCAGCGGGACCCTGTGCGGGAATGAGATTGTCACCCTTAATCCTCTCTTTTGACACGGTCATCAGTGGGATTCCAGGCTGCAGCTGTGTTTGCAGCCTTCCCCATTTCAGCCCGCAGAATTCGGAGGTGCAGGTTTCTCAGAGTTTTACCCAGGTGCTGCAAAACCCATCTGATAAAAGGAATTTTTTTTATGGTGACCCCAAAACCGTGCAATAGGTCTCCCCCCTCCTTCTGCTGTGCTGCGTTGGAAGGCTGTTAATGCCAGCTGGGTTTACAGGGGGAACAGTTTCCCATGTAAACAAGCTAAATGAAAGACAGAGGCAGAAAGCGTTAAAAAAATGTATTTAAAAAAAAAAGCCGACCTATTAAGCAATTTGTTCCTTTAAATAAATTCTTTGACGTTACGTTTATTGCAGAAATGCAAACAATTGGCTGTGCAAGGTACAACTGGGATTTTCAAGGCAGAAGAGATGCTCAGCCGGGGTTGCTGCAGAAGAGCAGGGCTGTGGGTACCCCGTTCCCATAGCACCTTCCCGCTCCGAGTGGGGAACCGGGCAGGGGGGCAACTGGCCAGAGCACCCAACTGGCCTCGGACTTGGGGGACAGAGGGGAGGTGGGCGATGGGCCTCACAACAGGGACATAAGAACAGCATCTCCCAAAGAACCGCTGGAGGTTTATCATGGGGATTGGACCTAGATGGTCTTCAAGGTCCTTTCCCACCTAAACCATTCTGTGATTTTATCATCTTAGAGCTTATGATGTGTGCCGACTTTCATTAGATGCAGTATCTTTGGGTTGATTTGGGAGAGATGCTCGGAGCCTTAGTGGGGATACAGTTTTATTGGCTTCATTGGAGCAATACTGTTTTAGCTTTGGGACGGCTGAGAGCAAGACAGCCTGATGGGTGTCAGGATGGCTTTTGGTTTCCTGTAGGCTCTGACGACCTTGTTGGTATTTCCGTGCCATGACAGGCAGCTCGATGCCTGGCGTGCGCTCCCTTTTCTGGTAGGACCGTCCCAACCGCTCTCTCTGACCTCCTTTCTGGTGTTTTGTCCACCTCACCCGCAGCAGTGCGACAGCTTTGTGCTCTTCCCTTCCAGTTAGTGTGAACCTCTCGGGCCATTATTGATTGTGGAGCCCAGGACAAACCGCACGCATCTGAGACACGATTCAGCACAAGAGATAAGGCAATGGCCATGTCAGTTTATAATGCTGAATGTCCCTTAGCTAGTGCAATCTGGATATTCAAAGGCACGTTTTTATCTCCTTCTAGCAGTTTTGCTGCTGCTGCGATTATCATTTTGTCTCTCTCTCCATCTATATGCTGCAGCAGCCGCTCTGCTGGCAGTTCAGAAAACCATATTCCAAGAGTTAATTCATTTGTACTGGAAAACATCCCATATGCTACTCCTTTTGTTTATGGACGTAGAAAGCAAATCGCAGAATTAATTAATGCCTGTGCATGTGTGTTTTGTTTTGTTTTGTTTTTTTTCCTCCTTTCTGAACCAGAAAATGACAGATGGAGAGATCTCAGCAGGAAATGTCCACTTCAGCTGGAGCAGCCGGGCGCCAGCATCTGGGACTGCTTGTCGGACAAGGGCGAGGAGGGCTCGCGCTGGCCCAGGGAGACGGCCAGCACCTGCTCCGTCACCAACCTCATCAAAGACCTCAGCCTCAGCGACCCCCACGGCAACCCCGCGGCCCCCCCCAGCAAGCGCCAGTGTCGCTCGCTCTCCTTTTCCGATGAAATGTCCGGCTGCGGCACCTCGTGGAGACCCTTAGGCTCGAAGGTTTGGACACCAGTTGAGAAGCGGCGGTGTTACAGCGGGGGGAGCGTGCAACGCTACTCCAACGGCTTCGCCACCATGCAGAGGAGCTCCAGCTTCAGCCTGCCGTCGCGGTCCAACCCGCTCTCCGGCGACCATCCCGCCCTCAGCAGCCGGCTGGGATGCCAGCCCAGGAAATCGGCCGCCAGCGGGCGCGGAGGAGACCGGGTGGATATGCAGAGGTCCCTCTCCTGCTCGCACGACCGCTTCTCCTCCTCGGAGTACTGCCCGCCCTCGGCCAGCAGCACCCCCGCCTCCACGCCGGAGCTGGGCCGACGGGCCGGCGGGCTCTCCCGAAGCCGCTCTCAGCCCTGCGTCCTCAACGACAAAAAAGTCGGGGTCAAGCGACGGAGACCGGAGGAGGTCCAGGAGCAACGGCCCTCACTGGACCTCGCCAAGATGACGCAGGTAAGAGGCGGTGGTGCCATCCCTGCAGCCGGCGATGCTGTTCTCCGCTTCGCTAAAAAATCCCTTAGCATCCTCCCGAGGTGGGTCTGCGGTGTGCAGAGTAATGGGGGTGCTACGGGGAAGCGCGTCCTTCTGTCCGAGCAGAAAACCCCTTCCCCTCCAAACGGATTTCTTTAATAAATTCCCGCATTTCTGCTCTGCGGCACGCTAAGTCCGTCGTTGTCGTTGTTTCCTCCTGGCAGGCATTTCAAGCAGGAATATGTTAAACCCCACGTTTTTGAGTTAGGAGAGGAGCGCCGGGGCTGCGGTGGTGAGGTGAAGGCCGCAGCCCAAGGCACTGAGCCCTGGCTCCGTCAGGAGCCGGATTCGTACCGCCACGGGCTTTGCTTGCACTTAGCCTCTGTAATTTTCCACTCTGGAGATGTTATCACGTTTCATTTTCAGTTGCAAACGCAGAGCACAACCTCCCTCTTCAGTCTGCCACGCAAAGCCAGATAACAGATCTGAAGTGCGGCTCAGGGAGGATTTTGCCCCCCCGGTTCCTCTCCTTGCGAGACGAGCGACTGGACTTTAGCGAGAGCCAAAGCCAGAGGCCGCACCGAAGGACAGTGCGAGCAGCGTTTCCATTTCGCACTTTTTGTGCTTTTTCTGCACTTCTATGATTTGATATTTCATTAGATATCAGGAAGAAATTCTTTACTCTGAGGGGGGTGAGCCCCTGGCCCAGGTTGCCCAGAGAAGCTGTGGCTGCCCCATCCCTGGAGGGGTTCAAGGCCAGGTTGGACGGGGCTTGGAGCAGCCTGGTCTGGTGGGAGGTGTCCCTGCCCAGGGCAGGGGGGTGGGACTGGATGATCTTCAACGTCCCTTCCAACCCAAACCATTCTATGATTCTATGACATTTTCCATATCAGCAATTTATAGCCATAAAGTCAACGACACCACCAGCTCTGTGCAGGATGGGGATAGTGGGGAATCTGAAGATCCCAGGGGGTTCTCCCTCGCCACCTCCCAGGGTGGGCTGTCACCTTCTGACGGCCAGAAAACTTTCCCCACGGTTTCGGTTCGATGTGATCATCTTCTGCGCTTTCTGCTACATTTCATCCCAGAGGTGACTGTGTCAGGAGCATCAGCCCTGATTTCCCTTATGCTCTTTGTACAGCCGTGGCCAGCAAAGCCCGCCCGGCGCGAGGTGTCCCCGTGTGCTCCATTTGGTTTCTCGCAGGGGAACTTCTAGCAGCAATTCATCAGGTGGGATGGAGAAACCGCCATGGCGTTTCTTCCCTTGCTGTTGGTCCCCAGCCGGGTGACATCCGATGCTGTCCGTGCATTTTCCCTTTCTTATAAGAACGCGATATTTTATGGCGTTTCATGCTTGGCAGCGCAGCGGGAGTTTGAAGGCGTGCAGTGGGGTTGGAGGAAGAGATTGGCTTCTCCTCCTCCAGAGGAGCTTAGAGGATAAAAAGGGTGAGGGAATCACATATTTGGGTGATTGCAGGGGAAAAATGCGAGGCATTGCTCTCATCTTTTGATAAACCATGCCAGCAACGTTTAATAAGCTACGCTTATTTTATTAGCTAATAAGTAGGACAGGCAGTAAAAACAACTTACGTGTTTTATTATATTTTACTGGCCGCAGGTTAGAATAGCACAATTGCCCCCTCCTAATTCTCTCTGTACGGGCAGCCACTCGTTGCTTCAACTCTGTGCGCGGTGCAGGATGTCCTGCAAGCCTGTGCAGGAGTTTCCCGTCAAACCAAAGCCTGGAAAAGATCCAAATTGCCTCAAAACCAGCGGCAGGGAGGGCAAGGCTGCCCCTTCAGCGCCCGCCTTCCCACCCTTCCTGGAGCCCACAGGCACAGAGCCCATGAGCTGCTGCTGCAGGCGGGGGACAAAGGTGACTGTCCCCAAATTGGGAGCAATGCGGAGTGATGGCCATGTCCCCCAACTTGCTCAGAAAGTGGCTTCACGGCTTGTTCCCAGGTGGTGCCTCACTTTAAAACCAGCACGTGAAAACGGCCTTTGCCACTACACGCTGACGACCGCAGTGTTCCTCGAGGCTCTGTTAATAACCCGCCGGTGTGAGAGGAGGTCATGGACGGGCTGTGGAAATGGGCTGACCAGGTAGAAAGCTCATGGCACAGAGTGGTTGGGAGAAACAGGGGGAAGAAAGACATTTTTTACGCTGAGGGTGATGAAACACTGGCCCAGGTTGCCCAGAAAGGTGGGAGATGCCCCATCCCTGGAAACATTCAAGGTCAGGGTGGACAGGGCTCTGAGCAACCAGTTCTGGTTGAAGATGTCCCTACTTATTGCAAAGGACTAGATGGCCTTTAAGGGTCCCTTCCGATGCAAACCATTCTATGATGCAACCCCGAGCACAGGCACTGGGGCTGGGGAATGGGCTGCTCCTCTTTCTGCATGCCCAGCAGTGCCCAGAATAATCCTCCACATTCATCCCTGGAGGTGTTCAAGGCCAGGTTGGACGGGGCTTTGAGCAGCCTGGTCTGGTGGGAGGTGTCGCTGCCCAGGGCAGGGGGGTGGAACTAAATGATCTTTCAGGTCCCTTCCAACTCTAACCATTCTGTGATTTTCTCCTCCGATGGCACTTTCTGGGGCTGTATTTGGAAATGCAAAGTGTAACTTGCATTTATATTTCCTATGGGGGTTTACATGCACACACAGGCATGTGTGCAAAGGGTGATGAGGAGCCATGCAAAGGGTCACGTTTGCATATCACAGGGGTTTTGTAGCGTCTGGGCAACTTGGCATGGAAACACGTTAGTAGCACATGTGGTTGCATGGGTGCACAGGTAACAATATCCCACGCAGAGTCTGTTGTGCACGGGCAAGCGAGCACCTTGGTTTGGTTGCCCACTGGGATGTCTGCTTCCCATGACCAGTGGTTTGGTCTTGCTGAACGTGCCCATCGTATCCCCCTGGACACGCTGCTCAGCACCTTGGGAGGAAGTGGAGGTGATGAAGACCTTTCAGGATGGGACCAAAACGTTAAATGAGTTGCAAGGCCTCGGTGTGATGGGTCGGTGCACGTGTGCCCCAGCTGCATCTGCTGGGGTGCTCACTGCTGAACAAAGGGAGGAGATCAAAGGGATGGGACTATTTTTATTCCTCTGGCTATTCTGAGAGCCTGCGCCATGGTTACCGTGGTAAGATGAACATTTCGGAAGTGCTGGGAGAGCAGAGCAGAAGTCACCTGCTCTTTGCTCATCACTTTGTGCTGGGCCACCTCACAGGGGCACCAGAGGAGAGGATGGAGGAGCGGGGAGCAATCTTCCCAAGGTAACGGCCATGGCAGACTCGGAGGCTTTGATCCCTCATTAAAAGAATTAATGAGTTTATCTTTGCAAATGCCAATGAAGCCTTTTTTTCCAAAGGCTTCTTGCAATTTACTGCTCTTTAATTGCCAGCCTTTGCAAATGAAGGGCACGGAGGCGGTGTGGCAGGTAGGGAAGACCCCTAAATGGACCCCACTGGTGGGGATGCTGCCCCAGCACAGCACTGAGTGGATGGGGAATCACGTCCAGATGATTTTGCTTCCATTGCTTCACTCTGCAGACTTTGGGGAATAAAAAGCTGCTCCAGGGCCTGGAAAGCCTCTTTTTGTAGCTGTTCTTCCAGCCTTGTGAGTCCATGGATTCTCCTTCCCTGCTCCCTTGGTGCCCATAGGGAGTTTGGCACTAGCTGTAGCTCATCTTGAGCCCTTCCAAGTCCATGCCAAGGTCTACACAAGGCTTCACAGGCATGGTATGGCTGTGTGCTTGGCTCAATCCCTTCTCCAGGGAGCTGAACTGCAGGCTGGGATTGCATCCTGCACCTCTTAACCCATCTCTTTGGGTTGGCCTTGGCCCCAGCAAAACACAGAGTCTAAACAAGAGCAACCCAGATGGCCGAGTCCCCACATTGGCTCCTGTGCTGAAAGCTCTCCATCCCACGTCCCCACGGTGGGGACCCTGTGGGGGACAGGGGTGCCCTCACCACAGGTGGAGGATCTAACAGATCTTGACATCTGGCTGTCAGACTTGTGTATTAGGGGCTAATACACGGGTAAAGAAGGACCAACACAAACCCACCTATGACCCAGGTTCAGGAGGATGAAGGCACAGTGAGACCCGGCAGGTTGCCCTCCTCGAGCATCCTCAGGGGGCCCAAAAGCCTTGAATCCTGCTTGGAAACTACTCTGGACCATCAGGATCTGGGCCACCAGCTCCCACAGACCATGTACTCCGCAGGGGGTCTTGCTTTCTGTCCCACTCAGCATCCTTGGGGTGTCATCTCTTCCCCAACCCCCTAAACCCTTGCAAGCCATTCTTAAATCCTGCTAAGCAGGTTAATCCCGAGTGAGCTTCATGATTTTCAGCTGTCAGTGGAAACGTGGAAGAGAAGCAGTAAAGAGAAATGGGCTGAGAATGGGGATGGCATGAAAAAATGCTTGTGGTTACGAAAAAGCCAGGATGCTAAAAGCAGCAGCGTGTCACCGGGGCAGATGTGTTTGGTAATGGAATTTCAGGAGAAGGGCTGGGGGCTGTGTGGCAGGAGCTGTTTGGCAGGAGAGTGGTGCAGACCCTGCTCTCCACGCAGTGTCCTGGTGCTGCGTGGGGGCTCTGCTGGAGGTCACCACCTCTGGGAAGGGTGTCTGCAGGTGCTTTTTGTGCTGATGTAGAAGGTTCATGTGATGGATAGGGAAGGAGGAGAGTGTACAGGCTCTGGTTTCCATGTTTTGGGAGGTCTGATGGGTGGTGCAATGCAGTCCTTGACTCCCTCCTCGGTCCCTCCGCAGCCCTGCATCCTGGCCACCCATGGGGCAGGGGACACAATGAGGAGACAGTGGGACCTTGAGGCTTGAAGCAGAGCTCACAGCTGGGCTGGATCAGTGTTTTCCAGCATCTCTGTCCTTCAGCTGCTCCCTCAAGGCTCCAGTGAGGCTCTTGAAGGGCATGAATGGAGACCCTCACCCAGAGACATGAGACACACACGTGTATTTCCCCTGCAGTAGATGCACCTGAAATTGCTGGATTACAACCGCAGAGTTAACATTCAGTTATCCCAGCGGGAACAACTGAGTGCTTCAGCAGTTAGGCTAAGCCTGTCCAGTAAGTTTTACAAACCCCAACTGTATCGAACGGCAAATCTGACCAAAACATTTTGGCAGGTGGGTTCCCTGGGGCAGCTATGAGCTGCTGTCCCTGCCTGCAGGGCACCGAAGCCCGGCAATGGTGCTCCAGGCACAGCATCCTTGCGCTCCAAGGATGCTGTGGGGCAAAGCCAGCTTTCTCATCACGTCAGACCAAGGGGGAGAGTTCGTCGTCTGGGAAATAGAGGCCGGAGAGATGCTGGGGGGTCAGCAGGTGCTTCCCTATCCCTCTGGTGGATGCTGAGCCCAGACGTGCATTTATAATTTGGAGAGCCATGGCTTTGTCCCAGGTGACCCAAGGGTGACAAAAATCTAATCACTCACATGTCCAAAAGCAGCTCAATCTCTGTGGAAAACCTTAAGGAATAGTTGTATTTTCTCTGGGTACTGTCCACCACATCAAAAAAAAAAATCTCCCAAAGTGAGAAAGCGATGCCTGAGCATCTTGAGTTTAGATAAAAAGCTTGAGTTTAGACAAAAAATAGTTGTTGGGGTGGTTCATCCTCCGCAAGAACTGATACAATAAGGGAAGGATCCGGAAGCCCCGTGCTGTGAGCCACGAGCCCTTTAGGAATGGGGAAGGGATTGCCTGGGTGCAGCATCTTCCCTGGTGCTGGTGGCAGCGAGAGTGATGGGCACCCTCTGTGCCATCCCCTCCTCACCCACTGGACCAGCCTGGGTGGCCCAACACCCAGCAGTTGCCAGTACAACCATCCAACAAGGAACTCCACAACCAGGATCCAGCCCAAGGAGCTTGTGGAGCATCCCCAGTTTCCAGGGAGGAAACCCAGCTGGCTCCGGGGACCCATGCCAGTGGGTGGATTCCCGAGGCAGGGATGCGCTGCTGGCTGTGGGGCAGCAGGGCTGTGGCAGAGTGGGATTAAAGCAAAGCCATACAAGGGCCAGGGTTTTCATAGCTCTTCGGTTATGACGAGCAGTTCTGGCAGGCTGCTCGCCGCGTGGGAGGACTGGCACAGAGGGACGAGCAGGATTAGGCAAGTTATGGGGAGCATTCTTGCCTTTGGTGGGGCGGGCTGTCGGGGCGTGGGACACGGTCAGAGCCCTCCCCGGCACGGGAACACCATGCAAACCAGCTAACTCCTCGTGGGCAGTAGGAGATGGGGTGGGGGATAAGCATGGGGGAGAAAACCCCACAGGTTTGGGCATTCCCTCAGGCTGCTTTTAATGCCTCTCTAGGAAAAAGACTGGAAAGTTAGAATCATAGAACCGTAGAATGTTTTGGGTTGGAAGGGAGGATGTCAGGTTGGAATGTGTTAGGTGATTTCAGACAAAGAGCTGAAATAATGGCAAGGTCTCCACGTGGCCGCACGTGTCCTCTCATCTGGATTTATATGGGGTGGAAATGGCTTGTGTGCGATGGTCTTTGTGATTCAAAGCAACGGAAAACCAGGCTTTTCAGTAGACTTCAAAGCATTCACTTTACAGATGGGGAAACTGAGGCACGGGGCATGCTGGGACCCCCTGGGCACTAACAGCAGAGCTGGGGAGCGAGCCTGGGATGCCGGATCAACATCCAGCTCTGGCACCGCATCGGTTAATTTTTTGCTTGTGCTGGTAACCAGATGTGTTTATAGGCCTGAAACCTGGTACCATGATAAAAATAAAAATAATTTGACCTGAAATAAATGTTTTCTTCATACCAGGAGGGATATTTAGGCCAGGCAGGAGGGGAGGGAGCCACTCCTGGAAGCAATTACATGGCCACATAACTGGGCTAATTAAGAAAGAGATCTAAATGTTAATGTTCTGCTGGGAAGGAAAATACTTGGGAAAACATTGCCTTTAATTCCTCAGAATCCTGTTTTTGTCTCTTCTCTCTGCAGTTCCCAGAGCTCAGAGAGGGGACGTGAGCCCATATTGTCGTTCCCCTTCTTATTTACTCATACGGCATCGAACTAGAGAGGCTTCAACTTTGGGCAGAAACCAAACCACGAACATGGTTGTCATTAAAACAGCAACAAATTTTAAAAGCCACGGCACCACGAAAATCCTTCTGCTCTTTCTAAATGCACGCCAACGCTCCGCTTCGTGCCTCTTCGCCTTCGAACTGGGTGTAAGCCCGGCAGGTCGTACCCAAGCGAGTGGGTGACGAAATGTCATTTAATTATCCCCAGTGTCCAGAAGCAGGTGAGATGCGAAGAGGCCGGTTCCAAGCAAGGAGGGTTTGGGTACCAGGGGAGCTGCCTGGCATCTCCAACCACCCACGTGCCCCTTAAAACGAGGACATCAACTGTCCTCTCATTCTGGGGCAGGGCTTAGGCTTGCTTTCCACCTTCAGCTTCTTTTTCCCCTTCCCGTGTGAAGCACAAGCCCAAGGAGGGCAACATCCACCCTCCAAAGTCCCAGCGGTTGTTCTGACAGCATGTTAATTAACCTCGTGGCGATGTGGTTTCCTTCCTAGGCACAGTGCTCTCCGTCTCGCCGCTCCGGGGACCGTGTCCATACCAGCAGGATGTGATCAGAAATAGTTGGGGGTCATATTTTTCCATTAATTGGGAGGTTTCTCAGAGAGCTGGTTTTCTTTTTCTGATGTGGGTGCACCTAAAAAATACGGGAGATGAGCAATGTTATGTTGCGAGGGTGACAGGAGGTGGCTTGGACCCCGGCTGTCCTCCTGGCGGGGCTGATTTCGGCAGGAACGGGTCGTTTCACCCTTTGCAAGGCACTAGGAGAAGCTGGCTGAGCACGTTAGGTGAGAAAAATGGATTTTCTATAAAATCCCAGAGTCTGCCAGAGAAGCTGTGTGGTGGAGAGACACCTGCTTGGTTTTCCTCTCCCATGGTCTGCTGCAATCCTTCTCCAAAGGGCGCCTTGCTGCGGTGGTGACCTGGGGACCTGCCATCTCCCACATCCACCACTTTCCGACATCTTTGTCGGAATTTGCAGGATTTGGGGTGTTGTGTGCCGAAACAACCTTGCGGCAGGAAGAACGCTGGGTTCGGTGGCTTGTCTGAGTCATCTACGGGAAGCCGAGCCGTGGGCCAGCCCTGATGTCGGCGTGTGCGTGCTGGCTGAGCAGATTGCTTTCCTTCGCACAGGCTCTGGGGAGCTGCAAGGGAGACACAACACGTCTGTCACACCAGCGACGGCCGCCCCGAATGAGAATTTGAAATCATCCCCGGCGATGGCAAAATGAGCCCCCGCTATCTCTTGCCCGTTCTGTTTCCTGCCTTGTAAAATGTTGATGTGGTTGTTACTAGGGAGATTTTAATTTGCGTTCACACATTTCCAAACACAGCTATCCTTTTTACAGATTATATTTTAGTGAATGATTTTTTTATATATAGATTAAAACAAAAATTATACATATATATTTTCACAGAATCATAGAATAATGGTAGGGGTTGGCAGGGACCTCTGGAGATCATCCAGTCCAGCCCCCTGCCACCGCAGTGTCACCCAGAGCAGGTGGCACAGGAACGCGTCCAGGAGGCTTTGGGACGTCTCCAGAGACGGAGACTCCCCCACCTCTCTGGGCAGCCTGTGCCAGGGCTCTGCCGCCCTCACAGGAAAGAAGTTCCTCCTCATGTTTAGGTGGAACTTCCTATGCTCAGGTTTGTGCCCGTTACCCCTTGTCCTGTCCCCGGGCACCACTGAAAAGAGCCTGGCCCCATCCTCCTGACACCCCCCCTTTCAGTATTTATAAGTGTTGATAAGATCCCCCCTCAGCTGTTTTTTTTCCAGACTGAAGACACCCAAATTCTTCAGCCTTTCTTCACAAGAGAGGTGTTCCAGTCCCCTCAGCTTCTTGGTAGCCCTTTGCTGTCCCCTCTCCAGCAGTTCCCTGTCCTTCTTGAACCGGGGAGCCCAGAACTGGGCACGTTACTCCAGATTCGGCCTCACCAAGGCAGAGTAGAGGGGGAGGATGACCTCCACCCCAGCTGTGTTCCCAGCACTAACACCAAGGAGGGGTATTCCCAGGCTGGAAATGGAGGGTGGTCTTGTAGTGTTTGGAAATAAAACTTGCCACGGCGAGAAAGGAACAAACATCTTTGTGGCATGTAAGCCATAGCACCGCTGGCAATAATTGTCAGATGTGATGGGAGATATTGGTTCCTGCCAGTTGTAAGTGCCCTGGTAATAAATGAAGACATGGGGGTGGCACTTGTGCCCCATTTCTGATGGCTCCACGAGGTTTTGGCTTCTCTGTGAGCCTTCAGAGCATTTGCAGTTTGAAGAGATCCATCTCTCCTAACAGATACTGTACTACTGGTGTCTTCTCCTCCTGAGTTTTCTCTACGACTCGTTTACTTTGCTGCAAGAGTTGTACCTGTAAACACTGAGGAGTCCCAAAGAGCCAGCAAACTACTCCTCCTCCGTGAAGCTCCGTATTATATAGTATGACATACAGTTTATGGGACAGGGAGTTGTTGCTATAGAACAAGTGAGGTGATTAAAATACAGATTGCATCTCCCCAGGGTTATGGAGAGCTTCCCGTGGGTATGAATCCACCATAAATAGTGGTCTGCCCCGCGGGCGGGCTGTGACGGGTGGGTGAGAGGGCACTGGCAGCAGACGGCACCAGCTTAGAAGGTGGTGAGGATGAAGCCCTGGGTGTGCTTGATAAGGAAGGGTGATAGCGAAGACTTCGTGCCTGAAAGACGCCTGTTATGGGAAGGGTGCTGAGATCTTGGAGCCGGGTACAACGGGACTATTCATGTTGCTCGCTGGCCACCGTAGACAGACAGCACCATTCATGGGGTGACTTCACTGTCTTCTGAGGAGCATGTGCTGTCGCAGGATGGGGTCATCCGCACCAGGAATCACAAGAGCATCCTCCTGAAATGCGGATGGGTGTTTTTCAGGATTAAAATCAGCTTCAGCCTGGGCTGGAGATCTGAAGGAGTGGGGGGGGTAATGGGGCTCTCCTGGTGGCTGGTAACCAAGCTGTCCCCTGCCTTGTTTTCTGTTTCAAACTAAGGAATGGCAGTTCCCATGCATGAAGGAGCTTGTACACTCCCAAAGCTGAAGTAAACAGCCCACCAGCTTGGAAGTGTTTCAGGCTGGTCTTGACGCTGAATGGGGAGAAGTTTCAAACTGTGGGATGGGAGAAGTGACCTCTCCGACCACCCAGCTCTTTCCTCAAGGGCTAAGATTTTCTACATTTTCACGCAAGAAGATTTTTCTATTTAAATTTGGGCATCTTTCAGGCTTGCTGGCGAGGGCAGGAGGGGTGGCAGTGATCTCAGTCGGCGTCAGCATCCACTCGAGCCGGTGGCAAATATTGCCAAAAGGTAGCGATAGGCAAAAAAACAGAGTTTTTAAATTCCAGACGTATCCCAGGAAATAGTTTGCTATTGATGTAACTTCTGAGACAGATTCCAGCTTCCAAGCCACAATGTTTTTTAAATAAACACGAATGCGAGCCTGCAAAGGTCACTTTGTGGCTTGGTGGGAAAAAGCCTTCGGTTCAGGATCAAAAGAAAATGACTCGGTTCGGAGGGCAGAGAGGACCTCGGAGGGCGGCTGGTTTTAACTTTGGTCAGACTATTACACATGCCACCATCGTTATTCCTTGTCCTGGTATTTTTTTAATTTAAAAGCACAAGTAGTTGTAAGAAATTCAAGTCAATATTGGAAATTAGGTTCCTAATGATGTTTACTCCAGGCACGAACTGTTAATGGCGTTTTTTCTGTCCCTGCTCCTTTGACAAACAAATCTCCGTATTCGTTGACGTACAGCAAACCTCATCTCGGCTGGTCTCTACCGAGGCAGGGTAGACCAAGTGGCACGCGTTGAGGTTGCCTGCTGGCACAAGCCCACGTAGCCGACATCCTCCTGGCCACGACACCAGGGAGGATGCTCATATGCTGCGAGGAGCTTCACCCCTGAAATAATTCCATTGCTTTCAGAGTTGTTTTGCATCAGTTTTTCCCTATGCTGCGCTAAAAAGAAAAGCTTCTGTTGGGCATCATAGATGGGCCTGGTCCAGCAGTTCTATCAGGTCCAAGTGCATATATTTTTAATGTATAGAGGGCAATATGTTGAGAGGAATGGATGCTTTTGAAGTTATGGCACTGGACTGGACCTTATATGCATCAGCTCCTTTCCTGCCTCCTCTGCAAATGTCCTTCAAGCAGAGTTTCCCTGCCTCAGTTTCCCAAATGGAAAAATGAAGACAATGCATTTTTTCACCTGCCCCTGTCCGTAAGCTCCTGAGGCCGGGCTGGCTTGGGTGGGATGTAATTTGGGTGTTCCCCACGGCAATAAAACCTTGCTCTTCGGCAGTGGGTCATATCACTGCCAGAAGTAGCACGCAGAAAAGATCCATCTCCCTATAAAAGGCTGATTCGTTGGTGCAGCTCTGGAGTGACCATTTCGGGCATGGTGCTTCGGTATAGTCAGAGGAAGCTTGTAGGAGGTGATTTATTGTAGCAGGCTCTATTTTAGTTACCCAACAGAGCTTTTAATAGCAATAATGTGTAATGCAATGACATCCATTGTTTTGATTTTACAGTCGAAACGGTCCCATCTGCCCCAGTTATAAATTTGTGACTCATCAGACACAATGGGCTGAAAATAAATTCAGCCGTGGAAGCAGAAAGGGGGCCGTGCCCAGGAACGTGAGCATTTCTGCCATGAAATCACTTTTCCAGCGTCAGCTGGGACTTCTGTGCGTAGATACGCTCCTCCGGCAGCATCCCTCGCCTGTGCAAGGGGGATCCGAGTGCCAAAGGGCCCCTTGGTACCCGGGGACCATGCCCCGCCACCCCCTGCTCCGGCTCCATCCCCTGCTCCCAGGTCCATCCCTTACTCCAGCTCCATCCCCTGCCCTGTGGTACCTGGGGACCGTGCCCTGCCACCCCAACTCCTGGCTCCATCCTCTTCTCCTGGCTCTGTCCCCTGCTCCACTCCATCCCCTGCTCTGGTTCCATCCTCTGGTCCCAGCTCCATCCCCGGCTCCTGGCTCCATCCACTGCTCCCAGCTCCATCCCATGCTCCAGCTCCACGGTCTGCTCCCAGCTTCATCCTTTGCTCCTGGCTCTGTCCCCTGCTCTGGCTCCATCCTCTGCTCCTGGCTCAGTCCCCTGCTCCAGCTCCATCCCCTGCTCTCAGCTCGATCCTGTACTTCCAGCTTCATCCTTTGCTCCTGGCTCAGTCCCCTGCTCCAGCTCCATCCCCTGCTCTCAGCTCGATCCTGTACTTCCAGCTTCATCCTTTGCTCCTGGCTCTGTCCCCTGCTCTGGTTCCATCCTCTGCTCCTGGCTCCATTCCCTGCTCTGTCTCCATCCCATGCTCCCAGCTCCATCCCCTGCTCCATCTCTGTCCCGCTGTGGGGTCCAGGGCTGCGGGGTCAGGTGTTGCACCCTTGTCCGCGCTTACACGTGAGGACAGGGCTGGAAAACACAAACAAAGCTCGGCAGTGTCTGTCCCAAACACACACAAAATCCGATTGTATTCCCAAGACACGCAACTGATTCACCACACGCTCTTTAACCGTCTGGTGCCTGGGCTTGTACACTACGTGGACCCAAAGCACAGCTTTTATAAAGCACAGAGATTCGCCCTCGAATGAATCAATGTGCTCGAAAGTGGTGGCCAAAAGTGGTTGTTCACGCTGTTTTTTTAAAAGCCACCCAAACCCCAGTGTTCCAGGAGATTTCCAGGCTTGCTGCTCCCTCCCTTGGTTCAGGTGGATGTGGTGGCGGCAGGATTTACAGATGGTGGTTGGGTTTTTCTCCCCCTGAAGGTGCTTCATCGATCACATCTTCTGCCAGAGGGTGTTGGAGGCATTCGAAGGCTGGAGCCGGGTGCAGGTTTGGGATCTGTGGCTAAGCCCAGCATGGTGATGGGAATGGCTCCTTTGGGCACGAGGCAACGTGGCCATGGCCTCCTGGGCAGCCGGTGGTGTTGTAGAAAATACTTTTTCAACACAAAATTTTAGTAGTGATGGCCAAAAGTTGCGTGAGAGTCTCTTGCCTTGAAAAACTCTCCCAAAGCATGTCAGGAAGCAGCGCGAAATAAACCAGGAGGGCAGCTCAGTTTCCTTTTCAAGAGAAAGATGCTCAGGGTTACTCCGAAATGGAGACGGTGTCACGAAGTGATGTGTCCTTCCAGTCTGCATTTAATTTGCAGGAAGCCATGGTGCTGGGTGCGACGGTGGGTGCAGGTGCCCTGAGAGCTGTTACGGGTACGTGACTCCACATTACTTACTCCACTCACATTTTTGATCCAACTCAACATTAATGACTGGGGACACGCAGGCTGCCATTATCACCTTAAATTAGTCACTGTGTGCTAATGTTTCATGTCCCAGGTTTACACGCTGCAGCGCTGCCTTTCCATAAATTCTGGATTTATGCTCATCCACGGTATGGTTTTATTCCTTTAGTTTCTTTAACAGCGCTGCTGAAGCTCTGAGATGCTCCACACCTGCAGCCATCCCAGTTCTTCACCGCTGTGGTCCATCCCGCTCTGCACCTCCCCGGCGGGGAGGACGCGATGTCCGGCTGCATTTATGTTATCCCAGCGGGGAGTCACCTATTTTTCTCAAGCACTTTTGGGCATATTTTAGTCAAAGTTCTGGTGCAAAGAAAGGCTTCAGGTCACTGCCAGGGAGGTGGCGTCAATGAGGTGACACTGTCCCCATGCTGGTGACAAGATTGGTGTGGGACATAATGCTGGGTGCCCTCTGGTGCCGCTACATGAATTATACCCGGAGAAAGGAGGTGGAAGTGTTCAGCTGGAGCAGGTTTCCATGGACAGAGGCTGATTCAGGGAGATGAGAGAGTTTCACGGAAAGCATTTTATTACAGATACTGAATGAGAGATTTTTGGAGTTTTAATTTCTATAAGCTCTTGACTTAGGCCATGAAGTGAGACCACAATAGCATAATAGAGATATTACTTTTATGGTGAAAATGATGCAAATAGTATGAAAATTGAATAGGGCTGAGATTCTCGAAAAAAAATATGGTTTAAAAAAAAAATTAAAATTCCGTATTAGTGATGTTTCATCCTAACTGGAGACAAGTCAAAATGCCAACATGGCTGAATTTCCCCCAAGATGAGCCCCTCCGAACCCTAAAGTTTTGCCAACTCTGGGGACCAGCCGGGTTCAGGCTCGCCGTTTCTCATGCCGGAACCACTCCGCTGAAATCCGTGGCGTTGCAGTAGCGTCATCGGGAGAGCAGCCTGGGCCTGAGCACCCTGTGGTGCTCCAGGGATGCTCTGCCGCAGCCTCTGGGGGTGCAGAGGAGAAGCTGGGAGGGGAGGCTGCAGGGGAGGCTGCAGAAGGCTGGGCACAGGAGGGATGGGCAACCTGGAAATACATCAATAAATACACAGTAATCGCTGTCGGGGCTGCCTAATGACCCGTCTGAGCAAACGGATTTCTCCAGCTCATAGTGAATGGTTTGGTGTCTGGTAGGGAAAAATATGTGCTCTTGGCAGGGAAGGAGGATTTCCTCCAATTATTGCTGGGAATGGGAATGGGCCGGGAGGCTGCGCTGGGACCGAGTCCCCGTGTGCGGGATGCTGCGGGGTGCTGTGCACGGGTGGGACGGTCGAGCCCCGGGGAGCATCACTGCTCTCTGATTCCATGCATAGCCTGCTGTATTTCTCCATGGTTTCTGGGATTTCTCCAGCATCTCCCTGGGGCTCTGTAGCCCCAGGGGGATTCCCGATGGTGGGTCGTATAACAGCTTTTTCTTTTGCATTCGGGGAAACCCACTAAACATCCTCACTGTCATCGGGGCAGCTACAAAACTCCAAAGATAAGAGCAAAACTGCAAGCAAAACCAAATTAACTCTACAGCCTCCAAAGGCAGCATTAATACTAATGACTTAAAGCCTCCTTCTTGCTTTTTTTTGGTTTGTTTGTTTAATATTGTGGTGTGAAGCAACTTGGTAGGATAATAGATATTTCTGAGCCTGCTTGTGAAAGCTGTTTTTCACACCAAATAGAATAAAAGCAAAATTATCTGCTAAAGCTGTAGATTTTTTCAATGTACCATCTAAGTGCTGGTGCCTGTTATTGCAAAATTAGGATTGGGACTATGTAAATATTATTCTTCATCAGCTGGGAAAGCAGACCCTGAAAAGAAGGGCAGGATCGTGGTACCTGCCGGGGAGCCGTCCCGTCCGTAACGGGGATGCTGCTGCAGGCACACTCTGCAGCACCTCAGCCTGCACCTCTGCACCACCGTTACTCAATGCCTCCATAGATAAAATTAAAAAAAAAAAAAAAAAAAAATAGTGGATGGGCTTGAGCTCCCTGACATAGCGACGGTGCGTATAACCCAGCGCTAGCTCCGCACCAGGCACACGAGCTCCATTTGCGTTTCATATACCCCATAACTGCCTCCTGTGTTTTCCCTCCTCAGGTATTTCAGTCTTTTCATTCCTGACACTTCATTCATCGCTCAGAGGCTCTTTCTGAGGGAGGACAGGGTTGGTGTAAGACCCGTGGCCTCCCCCCGATGGCAATGTTGATCTTGGAAACCGGTGCTGCCAAGCCGCAGCGGTCGCCAGTGCTGCTCGGGGCGAGATGGCCACGTCTCCCGCATTTTGGGGAGGCCAAACAGCAGCCAGCGAGGTGCTGGTGAGACCTGTCTGGGGTCTCGCTCCTGTGCTGCAGCCTGGGCCCATTGGCAAAGCTCCTGAGATGCGGCTATAAAGAGGAGAGGTTGGTTATTCCAACCTCTGAGCTTCTCCAGCTCCTTCCCCATCTCCCTTCCTCCCCTTCTCACTCACTGGGAAACCAGCCTCGGGGACACCAGCCTGGGGACGGAGCTGGAGAAGATGGTGGGTGCCTTATCATCATGCAGCAGATAACGACCCAGGTTGAAGGTGTATTACAGGAGATCACAGAATCATAGAATGGTTTGGGGTGGAAGGGTCCTTAAAGATTATCTCGTTCCACCCCCCTGCCCTGGGCAGAGACACCTCCCACCAGCCCAGGTTGCTCCAAGCCCCGTCCAACCTGGCCTTGAACCCCTCCAGGGATGGGGCAGCCACAGCTTCTCTAGGCAGCCATTTCCAGTGCCTCACCACCCTCAGAGTAAAGAATTTCTTCCTAATATCTAATCTAAGTCTCCCCTCTTTCAGTTTGAAACCATTCCCCCTCATCCTGTGGCTCCCCTCCCTGATCCAGAGTCCCTCCCCANCCTTCTCCTCAGGGCTGCTCTCTGCCCAGCCTGGGTTTGTGCGTGGGATTGCCTGAATGTTTGCCTCAGAGAGTGATTTAAACCCGAGCCGGGCAGAGAAGCCCCCAGCGGAGGTGACTTTTCTGGCTGGTGGTGGCTGGGCAGGGCTGGCAGAGCAGCGTCATCCCCGCACGGAGCACCACCGCTCCGCCGCCTGCTTCCCCCTTTCTTTCTGGCACCGGGTTATTTTCAGCTTTCTAAAGCAACTGTAGCCCAGTGTGCTAACGGGAGGTGATGACAGCTCAGTAGGTAGGGCCGGTGGTTGCTGACAGCTCGTAGCGTTACACCTTCCCCAGGAAAATTGCGGCAATCACCTGGCAGGGTGGGAAAAAAAAAAAGGAGGTGTTTGCACAAAAGCCGTGGTCACCGCGGGGATCGCGGTCCTGCTAATATTTATTCTAGCAGATCCACCGTGCTTGCAGGGCCGCCTTTCAGGGAAAAGCTCGCAGCTGGGTATTTTACGAGGGGAAGAGTTAGGCGAAGAAATGTTGCTGCGGGACTTCTCCAGCTTGCGTGCTGGCGGGGCTGCCAGTCTCCAGCCCCCGTCCCCCACGGGGACACATGCACAGGGGGAGGAAAACCTGCAGAAAAGGACGGATGTGGCCTTCCCGGCTTTTAGCCTTGGTCCCCACAGGCTGCGGAGCATCACAAGGTGTAGCCTGAGCTTGGTCACCACCACGCAAAAGGGCTTTGCTCTGGAGGTCGGCTGCTAGCCCTGCGGCTTGTTCCGAGTGGCCAAGGGTTTCTTATTTGTGTTTTTAGGTGATTTTTCAGGGGCTTGCTTTAGCAACGTCTCATTTTCTCCCTCTCCCTGAGGGATTACCCGGAATGCTGGATTGCTGCAGCTTCGGGGAGAGTTGGGGGAAGAAAAACCAGCACTGCAAATGGTCAGAAATGGGTTATTGTGGTTGTGAGTAAAGGTGTTTTGGGTGGAAGGTACGTTACAGATGCTCGCTGGGTGAAGTCAGGATGGCCAGAAGCATCTCCCAAAAGCCACTTGTGTCAGATCTGGCAGGGTATCTGGAGTCCCATGGTTTCCTTGAGACCAACAGCATTCGAGATGCCTGATACCCCTTTGGGTCTGGCACTGAAGGACAAGGTCATGGAGAGCCTCGGAGGGGACCCAGGGCTGCCTGGCCATGGGGAACAAGCGCCGCATTGTCCCACCAAAACTGCTCTTTGGTCGATATCAATGGAGTCCTTGACTGCCCAGTTTTGCCAGCTCAGCACTTCAGCATGCGCTAAATTCACCCAATAAATAAAAAAATGAGAAAAAAACTCCCAATGGGTTGAGAACAGACGCTGCATTGACAGTAGTGGCTGATCCGCTGCAGCTCTGCGGCCAGCACAGGTGATGCTGGCTTGGTTATCACCATCTTGGGGGGGACCCTTTCCCAAAACGTTCATCCTCACACCCTTGAACTGCCGTCCCCACTGCTGGGAAGGTGAGGTGTGCTATTTTGGGGCAGCCGGTGCCTGTGAAAACTTGCTTTCCAAGCTGAATGCTGGCAAACCTGCATCAGAGGGAGTCCCTCCATCCAGCACCCACACATGGCCTTCCTCCATGAGCAGCTGCTGCAGCGCTGGAAGCTGTGGGACCATCGGAAGGATTTTTCCATCCTCTTGCAGGGAAGGTACAAATATCACCTGGAATGACTCAAGTGGAAAATGCTGGGTTGCAGCATGTGTGGATTTGAGCAGGAAAAATGAGGCTGTTGGCTTAATCATCTTGCCAAAGTCCAATAAAATGCAAATTTTCCCTGAAAGTCAAGTACGTTCATGGCTGTTCTCCGAGATGTGTCCAAGCTTGGAAACACTTTTCGTTTGGATGGGAAGAGTGTGCCATGGACCTGTTTAGTCGCTCACCAGGTTGCATCCTCCTTCATTCATCATCTCAGGTGGCGCCCACCTCCTTCTCTGAAGCGCTGTAGAGCATCTTCCGTCCTTGAAGGATGCTCCAGCCCACCCACAGCAGCCCGGCACGCCCGCCCCTGGGTACCGAGCCCAGGGGAGGGCTGGAGCCAGGAGATGAGCTTGATTAGCAGGAGAGAAATTAACATTCTCAGAAGTGCCAGAGTTCTGTTTGTAGAAGGGATTTGCACTTCTGAGAGGGCTGTTGACTTTCAGGAGACTTAGGCTTTTCAAGTGCCTAAATCACTGTTGGAAATACGCTTGCAAATTTTTTTAAGTGCTTAGAAAATACTTCTCCTGTGTCCTCAGGCCTTCTCCGGCCTTCTCCGAGTGCACCCCCCATTACAAGTTGTCCATTAACCACAATGCGCAGATCTCTGCTTGAAGCTGTTAATGCGTCCAGCACCTAGAAGACAGACCGCATGAGAGGCACGGCTTGCGTTTAAAAAATGTGAGAAGGATGATGTGGGCACAGGGTGCAGTTGGGTTTTTTAAAGGACAAACGGTTGCTTTTTCACATGGGCTTGGGGCTTGTGGGTTTTTGGGAGGTTTCAGAGACTGAAGGCCGGGTGAAATGCAGCCCCACCAGCTTGGGCAGAGGCCAGCTTCTCCTTGGGGAACAGGAACTTCTCTCTTCAGATACAACAGCCTCTGCGTCATCTCCTGCGATGATTCGTTTTACCCTGGCGCGTCAGCCCAAAGCCTCTCAGCGGCGTGTGGTCAGTGGGTACGAAGGCAGCACAAATACCTTGGAATTCCTAAGAAATGATTGGAGTGTGAAGGAGGTGGGGCTTTGACCTGCATCCCTCAGCGGGGACGTAAAGGGATGATTTTGCTTCAGTTACAGCCTGGGGTGAGATATTTTAGTGGAGTTACTTCCAGCTTGCCTGGATTGGAAAGGAAAAAAAACCTGAAGTAAATGTGCATAAATTCCCTGGGAGCGTCGGTGGGGATGTTTGGATCAAGGCTGTGTCTCCCGGCTGCGGGTTTGGTCCTGAATTGTGCCTCAGCAGCCATCGGCAGCAGCCCCGTCCTTCTGTGTCATCGATGCTCTGTCGGGTACCGACGCTCTCCTGGTTATTCCGGCTTCATTCTGGCCCAGGCTCTTGGAGAGAAGGTGTGATGGAAACAGCACCAGGGTTTGCCTTACCCCGGATAAACCAGTGCAAGAGATCCCAAGAGCTCTCCTACACCCTCCTGCCATCCCAGGCAACCCAACAGCTGCGGTAGTTCAACGACATTTGTCTGACCTGTATCAATGGATTCTGGTGAGGTTTTACAGCTTTCAGAAGTCTCACACAGTGCTCCAGGATCTTTATTGTTGGAAACACAATACACCCTCCTGCACCCCCCCCCCCCAGTTTCCCGTCTCCAGCCTAAACCCCACTTTTCCTAAACTGTTCCTCAGAGGTCACCTCATCTGGACTTGTCACCTTCTTGCTGCTCCAAGCTTGCAAAGAGCTGCTGGCGCCTGCATTTGCAGATTTAACCCCACCAGACAGCTGGTTCAGGAAAATACTGATGCCAGGTGCCGGTGAAGCCTCCGAGGAATCCCACCTGATCCATATTTCCACCGAGACGTGAGCTTACACCCATGACTTACCATGGAGTGTAGTTTGTCTCCTTTATTTTTTCTCCTATAGACAAAATATAGGCCATGTACCCGAGCTGTGGTCTTATGACAAGAGGTTTCAGTTGATGCTAAAAAAAAGGCCTCTCCTGAGACAGGGATCTTTAAAAGCGAGGAATCTCCTAACCCGGAGCCCTGGCTCATTGCAAACATACTTCAGGTTTCCTGCTGCACGTAAATCCCACGTCAGGAAAGACAACCATAAAGAGGGAAGGGGAACGCTGGTGCTCGTGCCTATTTATCGGTGTGGTTTCTGGGGATTTGGGGGCCACAGATGAGGTGAGAACCTTCAGCTAGGGAGGGGGCTGCCCTTCCCCGGGTATTTGTTGGAGGCCCATCAGGTGGGACGCGGCTGGGCCAGGTGTCTGTGAAGCGACCACACCATCACACATGGCTCTTGTAAGAGGCTTGCACAAGCTGCTGAGATGCTTCCTGGTCTTCTCCTGCTCCGAGCAGGCACTCTGCCCCGCAGCCAGCAGGATGGCCACGTTATTTCCATTGGCATTCGCTAATTAGGATTTAGTTTGCTTCTTTAAAAACCAGCCCGGGTAAAAGGCATGCCCTGTCAGGTAAGCACGTTTGTGGTCAGACGGCATCTCTGAGAGGTTGTGTCTGCTCGGCTCTGAAGGGTTTGGAATGCCTGTGAGCTCCTCGTCATTGTCGGAGTTTGAAACTGTTTTGAAGACGTGACAGTACATAAACTAAATCAAGTTTTTCTGGCCAAGACAACCAGCCATGGAGACTCTTCGCTAGAGAGACAAGGGACAGGGAACTGACCTCGCATGGTCTTTAATAAAGGAGGACAGCCAGGAGCCATCACAGCGGAGGGTTTAGCAGCATACGAGCTCCGGCTGCTTAAAGAAGGGGTTGACGTTTCTGTTAGCTGGTTTAATAAATGGATTTATTGGAAACATTCATTTATTTTTGGCAGAACAGCTCTGTACTGCCCTAGACATGTGACTGGGAGGTGGTGATGGGGCCGATCCGGACCAGGCTGGGGGTGGTTTGGGTGCCATCGCCCACGGCAGGGGCGGGAGAGGCACAGGAGCTGCCGTGGATGGGGAGGTCGGGCTTTGCAGAGGCTGCCCAGCTACCAGGGACCAGGCGGCCAAGAGCTGAGTGCTTCTGCTGCTCCGCTTGCTTTCTGCTGGGATGGGGGGGACTCACAGGTTTGGGGGTCAGTGGACTCTGAGCTCGTCTTGTAGCCCATCACAGCTTCAGCATTGACTCCAGTCCACGTCACGGAATCACAGAATTGCCCAGGTTGGAAGGGACCTTTCAGACGAGTCCAACCATCAACCTCACGCTGACAAAAACCACCACTAAACCATGTCCGTCAGCACCACGTCTGCCCAGCTTTTAAATACCTCCAGGGATGGTGG
>VXBH01003597.1:482304-505242 GCA_013400035.1 Rynchops niger
TAAAAAAAAAAAAAAAAACAAAAAAAAAAGACAAAAAGAAGCATTTGTAAAATAGATTGTAATTTTTCCACGTGATAGCGTAGCCTCTTTGGCTGATAAAGTTGTGTTTCAAGTGCATTGTTTAAAAGCTCCTGGCTGAACAGGCTGACAGACGTACGTAGGATGTTAGAGGATTGTCGCGGTGCTTTACAGCGTTCGTGGGTCTGACGGGCGAGAAAGAAGAGGATGGCCAAAAAAGAAAAAGGATTTAAAAAAAACCAACAAAAAAGAAGAAGAAAAAAAAAAAATAAAAAGCCTTCTGAAGCTATGACCTGTAGTAGCCAAGTCTCGCTGGCAATTGCACAATGGCAGCGGGACGCGCGTGTCCCCGGGGAGGGGCTGCCCGAGGTGCCCCCGCCGGTGCAGGCTGCCCGCCCCTACCCCCTCCATGACTTGATTGCACTAGAGCAGCTCAGTCTCAGGAAATTGCTTGTTACTTTTACTGTGTAAATAAAGCTTCCTGGTTCAATAACTAGCCCCCGCCCTGGGCTCGGTGTCTCGCCTCTCTCTGCTGTCCCCGTGGCCGGGGTCGGGGACACTGGGGACACCGCTGCCCCTCGGGGGGGTGTTAACGGCTGGGTGGTGGCACGGGTTGGGGTTTGACAGGGCAGAGCTGGGTGCGGGTGCAGGAGCCCCACGTGCCTCTCCCTAAGGCATCTCCTCTCCTTGGCATCTCCGTGGGTGCTGGGGCGGGGGGAGTGGAATTGGGTCCCAAAAAATGGGTGTGGGTTGGGAAAGCCCCCAGCTGGGACCCTCCATTGGGGTGTCTGTGTTAGAAATAGTGAGGCTGTCCAGGTGTCCCAGCCTTGGGTTACACCAGAAAAATGGGCATTTTGTGACGTTCACATGCAGGCAGACATCATGCATCCCCCTAAAGTGGGGGGACATCTCCCATGGCCCCCCCTTTAGCTGTTATTCAGCTGTAATGCAGCCCAAAAGGGTACCAGCAAAATGCAAATCAACATTTGCAAATTAAGGCCAGGTTGGACGGGGCTTGGAGCAACCTGGGCTGGTGGGAGATGTCCCTGCCCAGGGCAGGGGGGTGCAACCAGATGGTCTTTAAGGTCCCTTCCAACCCAAACCATTCTGTGATTCTATGATTTAAGTGCCTTATGCTTTGTGTTTAAGGACAGAGAGAATGTCCGACCCTTTAAAATAAAATTTCAGCCCAAGGAAGGCAAGAGCCTAGGGCAGGGCAAGGGCACACGGGGCTGTTAAATAAATTCTTGGGGAAACGGGGCAATATCTCCCTACAGCCTTTCTAAACCAGAAAGGAAAAGGGCTGCGTTTCCTCGAGTGAGCAAACAGTTTAAAAAGTTTCATGACAGATGGCAGGATGTTTATCTGCCTGAACTTAATCAGATTGAAGTGATAGGCTTAGTATGCTAGAACAAAAAGGAAGACTTACGGGATAAAAAAGAAATTCTCAGTGATGTGTCACAGCCCCAACGTTCGACCAGGGTTTGCAGCATCCTTCGCGTGTGCGCGGATGCACACAGCGCCGTACACTTTGGCTGAACCGCTACCCAGAGGATAAAAAGATACAAAAACAGACCCAAAAAACTGCACTAAGGTCATTTTCCCAGATGTGGTTTATTTTATCATAATTTAATTCCTAGCCCACTTTCCCCCGCTGTCCCCGAGGGGTGCCGTGCAGCTCAGCGGCCAGCTGGGAGCTCTGAAACACAGGGGTTTCCAGCACTCGCAGGGGGCTCCAGGAACACGGAGCGTCACTTCGGTGTCCTCCAGTGACCGGGGTCGTCTTCAGCTGTTGGGACTGCTGGAAACATCGCAGGAATTGTCGTTTACCTCCCACTTGCAAATGCAAAAACCAGTAACTGAATGCAGACTGGCCAGAACACGCTGCCTGATCATATATATATAAAAATATGTATGACACGTACATAATTGCATACCCTTTCATGGTCCCATGGGAGGTCTGAAGCAGGTTAAAGCCCAAATAGTTTTATTCCACTCCAGTCTAATGCACAAAGTCTTGCCCAAACCCCAAGGGGGTGCAGAGCTGCTGACGCTGATTAAAAGGGGACTTTTGCCTATAAAGGGGTGACCCTTGCGAAGGCGACCCTTGCAAAGGTGACTCTTGCAAACGCTGGCAAGCGCCGGTGAAGGTGGGCAGCCCCTGCTTCCCTGGGGCAGAGGACGCAATGGAGTGACCCCCAATCTCTAATTCTGCTCCCTGGTTTGAGCCCCTGGCCCTGCCACGCTCTTGCCACGTGCAGCGTGGCCAGATGTCACCATGCTGCCATAGCTGCGCTGCAAAACTGTCGGGTGAAAGGAACTTAAAAACCCCGGGAATCTGCGGGAGTACTGCAATGCCCGGTGGCAGGGAGCAGCTCATTTTAGTGATGCTTATCCTGATTTTACAAAAAAGGACAAATCTTAGGCCCGTCCCTGCTCAATGGAGCATCACTTTCCAGCCCTGCCCATGCTGAGTGTTCCCTGGCAGCAGGATGGGGCTGAGCTGGGGCCAAACGGATGCGGTGGGCGCTGGGCGGGCAGAGGGCGCTGGCGCAGGATCAGTCCCGGGGGATGTCCAGCAGGCAGACTGGGTCTGTCCCGTTCGGGCAGCTACAGCCGTCAGGGAGTGGGGTTTGCCTGTGGGCTTTGGGTACCCAGAACTGGAGGACAGTCTAGCAACGACTACTGAGAAGGAAAGAAAGCGGCTGAACATTTCCACATAGTATTTATAAAGCAGAATTTGTGGTTGTGGCAGGAGGACTGATGGAGCTGGTGCTTTACAGAGACTGGTTCCCAGTTGGGACTGGCAACTTAAAGCCAGGAGCAGCAGAACGTGCCAGAGCTGAGCTGCCCACGCTGGCTTTCATGGCAGGACCAACCATCCCTGCCGTGCTGCTCCCGATGGAGCACCCGCTGCCGGGTGAGCTGGAGCCTCATGGGGCACGGCTGGGATTTTAACGGAAAGAGGTAGGAAACCTGCATGTCCCCCCCAGCCATGTCTGCCTGCGAGACCCCCACGGAGGGGAGGGAAAGCCCATCGGTCCCACAGCTCTCGACGCTTGTTCCAGGTAGGGAAAGCCATTTCAGATCCTCTAAACATCCCTGCCAGCGCTCATCCGAAAGAACGCAATAACAAACAGGACAGATCTACGGGATGGGGTTTATTCCTGACATGATGGCGTGGTTATTCCTTCACGTGCTGCAACATTATCGGATTCCCGAGCCCTAACCCAGACAGGGGCTAATCATGGTAGAAACGCGGTTACCGGCTTGCCAAGGGCACAGGGGCTGTCCCCCTCCCCAAGGTTTTCCTGCCACCCACGGCCAGAGGCACAGAGGGGACCCCGCAGAGCTGGGACCCAGGGCTTGGTGGCCTCCATCACCCCTCAAGGACATCTCCCACCCCCTCTCAGGCACTCAAAAAGGCACAGAAGGGGCGAGTTAAAAAGCAAAGCTGGTCCGTGAAGGGGTGCTGGGTCCCCAGTTTCCCACCCAGGGCTGGGTCCCTGGGGTGAGCAAAGAGTTAAAGGGAGCAGAGACCCCCCCAGCATCGCTCGGGGGTGGCAGAGGGCCCTCAGCACCCTCCGGGCTCCGATGCAGGGAAGAGCCTGGCAACCCTGGGCAGGGGCACGGCACCGAGGGGAAAACGTTCAAGACATGCTGGAGGAGAGGAGGTTCCATCTGCCCTTTGACGAGGTCAGTAGATCATTTTAGTACCGTTACATGAAACATTTAGGAACGGGCGCTCGCCACCCCGGGCAAGGCCGGGTCTGGGTGCGTCGGCGCCAGATGGAGGTGGGCGAGGATGGAGGGGCTGCGCGTGAGGCCGCCTCCTCCTTCCTCCCCATCGCCCACGGCGCCGCCGGTCTTACAGCTGCTGGAGGAGAACGTCAACCGCCTCGGCGAGGTTGTTCACGTACGCGTCAGGCTTCACGTGGGGGTGGTTTTCATCGCAAGGCCTGCAAAGGAGACAGAAGGGCACAGCTGAGCAAGGACGGGCTCCCAACCAGGTCCCATGTCCCCGGCCATCCTGCTGCTGCCCTCACAGAGCCCAGGGTGGCACCGAGGTGTCCCCGGACGGAGCACCCTTGGGTGAGCCTGGGTCTCACATTCCTCCCTTTTCTGGGTTTTTTTTTTTTTATTCCTGTCCCTACCTCCCCCACACCCAGGTCTTTCCTGGGTGCTACGGTAGATCCCACGTCCTCGTGCAACTGGGCTGGGCAAAACTTTGCAAAGCCTTGTATGAAGACAATCTACATCGTTAACTAACCCAAATTAACGCAGTCCATTTTACATGGCCCTTCTTCATGCAGGCAATAGCCGCAGCAGACAGGGATCTCTGGGAGGAGACTTCACTGCGAGCCTCGGATCCCATGAAACCGTGCAAACGATTACTCTCCCATGGTTTTTCTCTAGAAATAGGTAAAAAATAGGATGAAATAAGTAAATAAAAGAAGAACTCCCTTCCGACCCAGAAACACTGAAGGTCTGTCATGGCTTCAGTGACTGGGAAAGCTCTGTCAGGGCTTAATTTTGCAGGCCCACCATCTTCTCGTAAATCTTAACAGTGGTGTTGTCAGAGGCTACCATGAAAAGGGTCAGACTCACCCTCCACAAGGCACCACCCCAAAGCAGAGCGGCTTGGAGCCATTTTTTGCCTATGATTTAATTAGAGGTACTGGCCTAACGAGGCGCAGATGCACAACCCTGTTTTACTGACTCAGCAGCATTGCTGGCGGGGAGGGGGGGCAGATGTGGGAGGCAGAAATTTTCCAAACCTCGTGGTGCTGTTACGGCTCTTGGGCTGAGAAACCCAACAGCTGCTGAAGAGAAAACATACGCATTTTATACGCTTAATGGCTTTCCTTTGGGAAAGGGATGAAAGCCCGAATGTCCACCTCCCAGTTCTCTCGCTGCCTGTAAAGGGCAAACCTTTACTTAGCACGGGGCGTCTTCTCAGCGAGGAAGATGCGTTTCCCATCGGATGCATGGGAAGCAGAGAGATTATTACTATTATTTATGACGTGCAGAATTTGGTGAGCGCTTGTCTGTACAAGTACCAAATGGTTTCTTCAGTTCCAGCACTGAAGCCCCCCAGGGCTATTTCCTTTCTGTTCATTTTTCAGCCGCGCTCCTGCCGGCCGAGTACACCAGCTCCTCGCAAAGGCCTCTCTCGGAAGCCCACACTGCTCGAGATTTTACGTGCGGCAAAGTTACAGTGTCCAACTAGGAAAAACAAAAGACACCAATATTCCACTTTCCATCACCCGCAAAGCCACGTCTGGCATGAAGATGACGGCTCCGTTAAACAGATTCCACGTTGGTGCTGACTAGCACAAAAGCATGTTATTTAAAAGGTGGGAGGTTATTCCATGGGTCTTTATTTAATTACCCAAGTTCTACCTTGTTACAGGGCTAGGGTGCAATAAGAACAGTAATTACGATGGGGTTTAGGTTTCCCTCAACTGAAGAAGAATTTAGATTGCTGAAGGTAAAGCAAGTTATAATATACAATGGAGAAAAAAAAGCCTAAAAAGCAAGTAAAAATCCAGTATGTATCCATCCCTTAGGTGGCGATTATTGCTCGCCACCCGATTTAACCAAGAGGCTGTTATGAATACAGCAATACCTTTGGGGAGCATGGTAACACTCATTTCTTGTCAACAATCCGTAATTTGAGCGGCGATCTGAAAAAAGTAATGAACAAAATCTTCCTTCCACATTACGCCCAGTTTTAAGACCAGCTTGAAACGAACGCTTCTCCAACGAATTTTCAATTACACAGCCCTCTTTGATCTATTAAAAGGATTTTGTGATTGAGATCTGTGCTGACTATACAGAAATCCACCTGTAACTCAGCTGCTAACTGCCAGTCATCAAGGAAGTGCCCTGTATACACCAAACGTGTGCTGCGGAAGCGAGGGGGGGGGNTGCAGTAAAGCAAATTAAGAAATAAGGTATTTTTACCCATTCGTCCAAACAACGTGTGATGATAGCACCCACACTGGCCAGCCACCATCTCCTGGCTCCAGCGGGGTTGATGTTAAAACCCACCTTAGCTCCCGGGGAGCTTCAAGTTCACATCCACGTGTTGCCCAACCACCCCCCGGGACCGCTGGGGTGGACCTGGGCTTCATTTGTATCTGCTGCACCCCTAATATTCATCCGAACCTGACTATTTGTCTTCTGCTTGGCAGTCCGATACCCTACAGGGTTACAGCTGGGAACCCTATGGTGTTCTGCTGTGCCCGTGTTGCAGACAGACGGCCTCTCTCACAAGGGTTTCAATCACTTTACTAATACTTTACCGGCATTATCCATAAAAAAACGAGAGGAATATGCTGCCTTTAGGCAGCAGATGTCTCCCATTAGAGCAGACGGGGGTGCAGCAGAGCCCAGGGGTCCAGCAGCGCCTGCCCTGGCTCCAGCCAGGACCCCGCTTCCCTCCTGCGGTGGGGTACAGCTCCATGTCACCGCGCTGTCCCCACACCGTCCATCCCCACCCCCGGGATGGAAAGTGTTCTTCATTTCTGCCCCCGGCACATTTTGGAGTTGTACTTTTGAGACATGCTACGTGTCTTAGATTACCTATATGCCCATCGCTGCTAACTGGGGGGAAATGCAATAAATAAGATTGTCCGAACTCTGTAGGAAACCAGAGAACTGGAATAAAACACACTTCCCTGCTCTCTCGCCTTCTCCTAGAGCCATTCTGAGGAGCTTTTTTCCTGTCAGTGTCACCCCAAGAGCTGTTTCATGTGGCCTCTTCCTTTGTCTCGCAGAACGCTTTGTAGCTCACACAACTGCGCACAAATAGCCAAGCGTTGCTTTTTCCCCTCCCTGAGCTCAGTTTTGCTCTTTTAAGCATCTGTCAAAAGGAAACTGCAAGCAATAATCCCCAAACATACTAATGCCAAGAAGCAATGCTCCAAATGTAGCGAAACAATTCAGGAGCCCAAGTCTGGGTGCCAGGAGTGAGGCAGAAGAGAGAGAGCTGTGCCATAAAACCTCCGGGCAAAGCCAAGATGCTGGAGGATGAGCCCTTCTTCTGCCGTCCGAAGGGAGCGGAGACCGTGGCTCCACACCAGCCTCCTCCCTGGAGGATTCAGGCTGTTTCCCAGGAGCAACCCCCAGTTACTGAGAGTTTGAAGAGACTCTTCCGTGGAACAGTGCTCTGGAGCTCGGCCCCGATGTCCTGGGCGTTGCTTTGGTGCATCAGAGCCTCCCTGGACGGGGCCACCAGGTGCAGGTAGGAAACCTCAACCAAGGGCAGATCTTGGTCTCACGGCTTCAGCTTGGCTTCTCTTCCAGGGACGATGACCCTTTTTGCACTGCCATCACAACAGCAGGTCCCAAAACTGACAGCAGAGCCTACATGTTGTAACTTTTCTTTTTCATATTCCAGAAATAAATAAATAAATAAATAAATATATCTAAAAATATCTTTAATTTGTTGGGTCAGGTGAAGAATGAACTTGCACTGAGCTAACTTTAACACAAACTCCTTCTGAGTTTTTTGTTTTTTTGTTTTTTTTTTTCATGGGACTCCGGTTGCAGAGAAGAACATAAATCAAAATGACAGAAAATTATATTCTGCAGCTGAATATTGAGCTGTCAGCAGTCTTGGCCAGCGCACAAGCTCGCTTGTGAAAAATCAACTACAGCCTTGGGAAACACTCGCTTCAGCAAAGCAGGACTCCTCGGAGCGGGTGAGCACCACCACAGCCCGCATGCTGGGTGCAAGGAACATCTTCCAGCCCAAGTTGGCCATGACAGCTTCCTGCTCTCTCCGGGAAATGTGACACTTGATTTCTGCACTGCCTTTTGGTGGCCACCTTGCCGGTATATGAAGTGGTCAGGGAAAGAAGTGGCTTAGCACAGGGAACCTCTGAAATCCGGGGTGGTCCTCCTTGGTCCCTGCTGCGTTGTGAGGGCTCAGGGACGGATGATCTGTGCCTCCGTGCACAGGGCAATGTTAGAGTACGTCCTTCAAAAGAAAAAGCCACCCAAAACGATCCGTACATTACAACACATTAAAGATATGAAGTATCTTTAGCATGATGCAACACTGACAGAGGTCTTGAGGCTCGGTAGTTACTCACGTCCATCAAATCATCCTCAGGAGATGACTAAACATCCTCCTCTCCCAGGGACCATTTATCACTGTCAGTGCTGCAGGAGCTGAGCAGCTATCTATAGCCCCATGTGCTCTGAGCCAGATCCTCCGCCCATACTAAACTGGTTAGTTCAGATCAATGCTTCAGTCTGAGACATCAAGGAAGCAGCAGGGTGCTGCAGAAAACCGGCTCTGCAGTTTTAACTCTTCACTCGGTCACTTGGTAAGAGAAGCTCCAGCGTGGTACCAGGGCTACTGACAAGTAGAAAGTAATGTCTTCCTCCTGGTGAAGCATAAAACCAAACCCTAGATCATAACAGGCAGTGAAAAATCAGCTTCTGCAAGAATAAGAAGGTTCCTTTACTGTCTGGGTCAGATTTCCACTTGGATAGGTCTGTTCTGACAAGCTCAATTCCCTACCCACACTCAGCTATCAGGAATGGTCTTGAATTGCCCCGACCTGCTACGTCATTTTCTGCAATGGTTCACCCAGATGCAATTGAGTATCTGCGAGGGATGAAGGGATCTGCGCTGGTTTGCGTAGTCCTTTGCAGGAACTACTAGTCGTCTTTAAAGTGAATAAGAAAATATTCTGCATTGAAAGGACTGTGGCCAGCAGGGCAAGGGAGAGAATTCTGCCCTTCTGCTCTGCCCTGGTGAGACCCCACCTGCAGGGCTGCCTCCAGCTCTGGGGCCACCACCAGCAGAAGGACATAGACCTGTTGGAGCAGGTCCAGAGGAGGCCACGAAGATGACCCAAGGGCTGGAGCCCCTCTGCTGGGAGGACAGGCTGAGAGAGCTGGGGGGGTTCAGCCTGGAGAAGAGAAGGCTCCAGGGAGACCTTATTGCAGCTTTCCAGTATCTGAAGGGGGCCTACAAGAAAGCTGGAGAGGGACTTTTTACAAGGGCAGGTAGTGATAGGACGAGGGGTAATGGCTTCAAACTGGAAGAGGGGAGATTTAGATTAGATATCAGGAACAAGGAGGGGATGTCTGAGCCCCAAACCCTCACGTCATGTTGTCCGAGGAAACTTCTTCATGTACCGGTTGGAATGACTTTCTCAGTGCCTTGCTTGTGCTCATTTCCAACAAAACATATGGAGAACAAAAAGGAAACAGATGGATTACTGCGCGGACAGACTATTTAGCAGATAAAAGTCTGCGTGGAGGTAGCTGACATGGACAGTCATGGCCAGAGGGATGGAAACAGCCCCAGAATCCAGCTCAACCCGAGACCTGTCTAAACTTGACTTCAGGGAGCAGGAGCAGATGGGGATTGATCAACACATGATTAGTATCCCAGGTTAAAATTAGCTTTTGCATAGTTCTTTAAAAATACGGGTGGGGTGGAAAAACACCATGCAGGGCCAAAGCAAGGCACAGAAGTTAATTTGAAAAAGACAAATGGTCTCACATTCCAGCGTACAGAGCTGCAGTCATTTGGCAAACCTGATCTGTAACACAGCGTGTCCCACGATCGCCGACCTTTCCAGCAGCATGGCGCTCCATGAGCCAGCAAACCCCATCCCACCACCTCTCCCTCTGTTTCTACAAGGGACCTCTCTGTGCCACCACACGGACTTCCCGCTGCCTCCCCAGTTAAACAGCATATACTCCTGCTGCATAAAATGAGATAAAAAACCTTGAAACCATTTCTCCCAACAGCGTATTCTTCAGGGGCTCTTACCACGGCTGTAAAATATGTGAGACAGAGTTTAACAAGATTTTCTTTATGAGGAATGTAAACAGACACCGTAACCTTTGCTAGTTTCTTTGGACAGATGCAATAATTTTCCTTGGTGCCACAAGTGAAACTCTCTCTCTTTTTTTTTTTTTTTTTTTTTTTTTTTTTTTTTGTGAAACGTGCAAATTAATCAGTTTGGCACCGAAAACCCAAATAAATCTCAGTGACCGACAGCACACTGATGGGCAGCTGGTGAATGGCTGTAGAGCACGTTTCCTGATGTTACAATGAGAGACAAACCTGCACCAAAGCCAATAAATGCACCCAATGTTGGAGCAGGTCCCAGAACTTCAGGGAACCCCATCTCTGGACCCCATAGCTCATGTCACACCCAGATCTCCCCCAGAATAGAAAGAGACTTTTGCGGCTAAAATATGAGATTTTGGAGAGCCGCTGTGCATGACCTGGGGCAGAAGGGTTGTCCTCACGAAGCAGCTAGCACCTTCCTTTACTTTTCTGCCATCATTTGGGAAGATGTTTTTCCTCGGAGAGGTGGGCACCATCAACAGAAGCTCCTATCCACAAGCCATGTGGCCAAGGATGTCTTCTACATTGCTGCAGAAGTCGGTGGCCTCTGGAGATGACCTTGCCATGCCATCTCCTCCTGGCCAACACACCTGTGAGAGCTCCAGGAAAGCAAACCCACGCCAGAGCAAACCAGAGAAATCCTCCACTGCTCTTCTCTTGCCTCCTAGAACTGTGCACACAGCTAATTGTGTTTAATTGCGACTCATTTAAATTCAAGCATCCACAAACAGGTAAAAATTAACAGCCAAATTGTTTGCTAACATCTGAAGGAAGTCTGTGGGCTTTCTTCTTAATCGTTCCCACTTATGTTAAACTGCTACAGTTTTAACTGAGCAGAATAAACCGGCTTAGGTACAACACTCTTCCAGGCAACAGAGAGGAAAATGCTGAGATTGAGGGGATAGGGAATTATCTTCCTGCAAAAATTACCTTAAAAAAAAAAAAAAGAAAGCTTGGCAAATGCTAGTAAACGTCCCCAAGATCTCTGTTTTTCTGAATTCCAATGCACTTCCTGGGGTGAACACTTGTACTTTTCAAATGTACACGTGCTGAAAATTTAATTTGGAGTGTTGTGGTAATTTGCTTGTTTCTAATCAGTTGGCTGCATGGTGATGCTCTAACTAATGAACTCAGATGCACAATTCCAGAAACAACCGCTTAGAAGAGGATGCCGAGAGTAGTGGAAGGGCTAAAACAGATGCATGGGGGAGCACGTGGTGTGCATACCATGGTTAGCTCTACCAGGTCTTCCACCAGGTCTTCCACCAGGTCTTCTACCAGCTCTTCCACCAGGTCTTCTATTGGGTCTTTTTAAACTGGCACTTGTAGCACTGAGATCCAATACAGGACAACACATCGGGGAGCAAGGAGGATATCAGAAATGGTGATCGTAAGTGCCGGTTCACGGAGAGCAAGTGAGGCTTCATCAAAATAAAGCAGTGAAAGGAGCAGAGGTGACCAGGACAGATCGCAAGCTGGAGGCTGGCAGTGGCAAACTGCTGTGGATTTTACACATAAAGCTTGGGAGAGGGTCAACACAAATATTTCCAGTACTTCTTTTCACGGGCACGACCTTTACTTGTGCCAGTTGTAAATTATCCCTTGAATAATCCCAATTCCTGCCATTTCTGCAGGATACACCGCACCAACCGGCCGTTGAACGTACGACGCTGAGGAAGCGGATGACGCAGGCAGCTGTTTTCCTCCACCCATCCCTATTTATTTTCTATCTCAGGAAATACAGCACATGTGAATGCACCAGATTAAGAGCTTTGGAGATTAAAAGTCCTAAAAGTCTTTGTACAGGCTGTGGATAGGACATTTACAGATTCATCCACATACGTGCTTAGCAAGTAAGAAAGAGGCATGAAGAAAGGCAGGACGGCGATGGGGAGATGTGATGCGAAGTGCTGCCGTCGGGACAGAGGGTACTATTGACTAAATGCTCTCATGTGATTACACCAGAGCATGAGATTTTATTAGAACTGACTTGTTTCCACCACCTCGAAAACGCCTCATGCAAAAATGCACTGGAAAGTCAAGCTGGTTTGAACAAATATTTAAACAAGCAGAACGCTGGTGTTAAGGCATCTGGGCAGCAATTTTCCTTGCCAAAACTGCAGAGCTCACTCATCTTGTAAAGCAAAAGCAGTTCAGCAGGGGCCAGGCATTAAAAGTGTGCATACCAGTGCTACAGTGGAGCAGAGGGGGCAGCACACATACCTGTCCTGGTTTTGGACTGGTTCCCAGCCTGTCCCTGAACACACACGGCTTGGGGACAGCCAGGGTTGCAGGGAGAGATGAAACCTGGTGGCCATCAGGATGGTGGGACACTCAGCTGTCCCCTTTGGCCGCACAGGGCTCTGGTTCTTTCTCTGCTCATAGTGAAGGCATCATGTGAGCTCTGAGCCAGGACCTGCTGCGGTCCCATCCAACCTTGAATCCACAGGTCAAGCCATCATGGCTCAAAAGTCAGTCTTGCTCTGTGCTTGGGATGACGGATACTTGATGGGACTCCTCCGAGAAGACTCAGCTGGAAGGAGGTTCCTGACTGCCATTGTTAGCCTCATGGAAACAGTTTTAATCTTTCAATCCATCTCATGCAGTGAGGGCGCGCTGTGAAGGACGTGTTGGTAATATATGGGCAACAAATTCTGTCAGGCCAAGTGACACAGCTAGAAGAAACAGATAAACTTTTGAGAACACAAAATGTCTCACTAGGGGGAAAGGGAAGCCTCCACAGAGGGCACATTCACCCCTCGGTCACCTGGATTTCCCTTGTCATGCTGGTCCAGACCCATTTCACCCAGCGTTGTCTGTCTAACAGCAAGATGCTGTGCCCAGGCTGGTCATCTGGGCCTCTTCAGGAGCTCCCTCCTCAGGACTGAGAGGTCCTCTTGAGCGGAAGGGGAATGGCATTCATCCCATGTCCATCCCATCTTCTTAGATAACAAGTCCAGATAGGAAATATCCTCTGGAAGAGATGATTCTTTTCCTACTGACTCTATTTACAGCAGATGACAAGCTCATATCCCAGAAGCAGTTCTTTGACAGTGAGGGGTGAGGGTTAGGTGCAAAGATTGTGGTCTAGCTTTTAGATCGATAAAGTTAACGGAGATAAATCCCATCTCTTGCGTTACCGCAGTCTGCGAGCACATGGTGGAAATGATCCACGTATGCCAGGTGTGTTTGTGTGAGCGCAACGGCCCCTGGTTGGATGAGGGTGGACGGGGGCATCAGAAGCTCCGCACCGTACATGTGGATGCACCTCGTGCTGCAACGCAAGCACAGCACAGCTGTTTTCAATAAAAAAATGTCTCCTCTCCCCCTCCAAAGTTAAACGCACATTTGCTGTTTGCTGAGAAAATCTGAGAACTGCCCTTGCCTTGCCAAACTATCCACTCTAACAAGCACCGTGAGACTCAGCTCTGCCTGCTTGGATTAATTATTGATGACCTGCACAGCTCTGCCAAATGACCTTACTCAATTCAGTAGAAAATAATTTTTAAATGCCCCCAAGAAAGAAATTGGACATAAATATTTTCTTTGTCCATATATGCAAACAGATGTGCATCTTAAATGCAATCAATGCCTTAGCTATTAAAGGGGCTTAATACTGCAGAAGAATGGGAAAGATTAATTCCAAGGGCTGAATTTGAAGCTCAGTGGCACTCAGGCATCTTACTCTGTTAGGTGCTTTTAAAGACCTTAACCTGAGAGAATACTTCATTGCTTTCCTTTAATATGTTGCTTACAAAATCCATATGAAACGTGTAAAATGAATGCTGGCTTCTGCATTTGCAAAGCATCACATGGAGATTTAAGTTGCCGAACTCTGGTAGATTCAGATACCAGCAAGAAAGGAGCTTTGCAGATCATAAAAGAAAGAAGTCTTAATTTCAGATTTCAAATGCTGTTTGAAGTTTAATTTTAAAAGTATCAGGCCAAAGCTGCACTGATAATGTAACCCTATAAACAAGACACTCAAAGATACAGCATTAAAAGACCATTTCTCACTGAACAAGAATTTGAGCTACCCTAAGGAGAATAATATTTGTCTTCAGATGGTGCTCACTAAATTGGTCTTAATTTTAAATGAGAATGAAACTATGAGACTGTCTGTGCCGCTCCCAGGAAACCCAAGCAGAGAGAGACGCATGGAGCCAGCTCTCCTTCCAAAGGGCAGGAACAGCCAACTCACGCAGGTGTTGGGAACCAGT
The DNA here is from genome assembly GCA_013400035.1 of Rynchops niger. Classification (NCBI taxonomy): domain Eukaryota; kingdom Metazoa; phylum Chordata; class Aves; order Charadriiformes; family Laridae; genus Rynchops; species Rynchops niger. Next base: position 496,429 of record VXBH01003597.1, read on the forward strand.
CCCTCCCTGGTCCAAAGCCTTTCTCATACCAGAAGCCAAAAGAGCACCTACGTTGGAAAATAAAGGCATGCTCTGCACCTTTGGCTGCGAAGTTTCTCAGCCTGGGCATGGCAATGGCATGGTGACGCAGCAACTCCAGCACTGCAGGACGTCTCCAGGGGTCTCTGTCTGGCTTCTCCTCCTGCCAGACCAGATGGGAATATTACAGCCAACCTCACTACGCTCAAGGATGTCAGGAACTCACCTGTTTCTAAACATGGTTGTCATATACATATATATCTCATGATACATAACTGATACAACAAAAGGGAATACACATTTGGACTAACAGGCAAGAGTTCAGCCTCAGCTTTGAGTCAGTGCCCTATTTATGCCTTCTGAAAGGGCTCAGAGCCACCTGAGCACGCAGAGTCCATCCCAATCACTCAGACGTACCACTCAGAAACTTCTGCCCCTTCTAAAGAAAAAACTTTGGAACGGTTATTCCAAATTATGGCTCACTTGCTTAAGCCACCCTGTAAATGAGATCTTCATAATCTTCTCTTTGGAAGTTTGCATGCTGTGAATGTCTGCCTACTTTTGCTTCCATGACCACAGTGCCAAGGAGATGAGAGTTCATTTGCCTAGGGAATATTTTAACCAATATCCCTTTACCAATATTTTACCTATAGATGTATCCATACAGCACCATTTGCATTAAAGGCAAGGAGCTTTTGGACAAGAGAGTAACCTTTTCTATCTGCATGGCGCCTACAGCAATGCAGCCTTCACTTGCTGATGCTGAACTTCTATTACAATATAATTTCCTTCTTTTAAATAGCACATTTCCACGGATTAGTCTGAACTCTTTCCAGCCTCTGCCAGCAGCTGTTAGAGAAGCAGGGATTGCAGGAGGAAGGAAAACACCTCCGTGCACATCACCCAGACGGCAGCTCCTTCTGGTCCTCTGGCACACGACTCCCCAAAGGCGGCAGCCCACAGAGCTATTTATTTTTCAGAGCCTGCATCGGCTGCCCAAAGTGATGGAGCCGATCAGCAGCTTTGCTTTTTGCTTTGTTTCAGCAATGAGAAAACCAGGTCTGCCTGGCAGCTGAGCGGGTACTGAAGTCAGCCTTGTGCCATGTGCCTGCAGCCTCTGGGCTACTGTACGGGGCAACTTGGGAGCCAGCTCCTAAATCCAACCGAAAACAACACAATCCTGTATAGACCAGCAATAGGAAGACCACATTGGACCCTCTTTCTTTTTTATTTGGCAATGGCCGCCTTAGGCTAGGCTGCCTCCCTCCAGAGAAACGCAGGATGTCCTCTGCTGATTACGTTCACAAAGATGGGATGCTGTTCAAAGAATGATGACATGCTGCGTTTATGGACCGTGCATCGTCCAAGTATCTCAAGCTCTTCGGAAGCGTGGCAGGAAACGTGCAGCACGGCTGCCCTGGAAAGGCGCTCACTGCAGCCATGCAGGGAGCCAGCAGGGACGGCCGCGGCCTCTTCCTTCTCCTCCTGGCTCTCCTCCACCCAGTCCCAGCATCGGGCAGGATGCGGGAGGGAGCGCCGGGCTGAGGAAAGCCAGCTAGCGCATTTTTCAAGGTGTCAAACCACATCTACGTTTGTGCTTAAGAATGGATTACGGAAAGTATGCTAAACTAACATTGTTAGTGTAAGGATTAAATCCCCAGCGCTCCTGGCGCTCAGCCCTCTGCTTGGACCACGAGAATAGTCCCAGGTTTATACCCACTTCCTTCCAGCTTTGCGTTACAGCTCCGCGGATGAAGGTTGCTTGTGTCCGACCTGCTGCGTGCCACGGCACACGCCTCAAGCAGACTCAGCGTGAAGCCCTGGCCCCGCTGAAGTCTTCCAAGAGTTTTGTTAAATACTAAGTCCCAGTCAAGTCAGAGGCAATTTTGCTCTACGCTGTCAAATAAATAATCCCAGACCTGAAACAACTCACTGATGATATATTTAAAAGACGGGTAGACGTGCTGAGGGACGTGGTTTAGTGGTGGTTTTGTCAGTTAGGTTGATGGTTGGACTTGATGATCTTAAAGGTCCCTTCCAACCTAGACAATTCTATGATTCTCTGATGAATACTCGGGCTTGAGCAGTAAAGCACACCGCCACATCTACCTCCTGCACTGAACTCGCACAGCCTCCAGCACCGTCTTCTCCGTTGGTCCCCGGCTGCCGCTTTCATAAACATAATGGCTAATAAATACTGTGGCCACCTCCAAATAGCTTCTTTAAATTAGGTTGTGCAGGACTGACTAGATGCTTCCCATGGCAGTTTATTGCTGGCTGTTACTCACAGGTGCAAACCACAGCCCGAAACCACTAAATCGTCAGGACGCCGACGTTACTATTTTCACACCGCACCTAGCACGCTCAGGGCAATGTCACCGGGCCCCACCGCAGCCATCACTTTGTTTTCAGACCCTGCCACATTCATCCTCGTAAGGCTGAAATTGTTTTTGAGTCAGTTCTTCATGAGCTCCAAGACCTAGAAGCCACCGATCACGCTGTGCAAGGTGCCCAGGAGAGCCGAGAATGAAAGGGGGGTCCAGGGGTAATGACACCTCCACCTCCAGTGCAATGCAGAATGCAAGATTTTTCCATTGCAGGTGTTTGACCTCTCCCAAGGGAAAATTGGAAGAGTCTTGCAAGTCATGGGAGAGCACTATAAATGGCTTCAAAGCACCAGGAAGGCTATTGCAGCAGCTCCGTTTCCACTCTGTACTACCTGCTCAGGGACAGTACTTAGTATTTTTTAGGATCAGACTCAACTTGGCACATTTCTTCAATATCAAATCAATTAAAAAGACTTCCTGTTTTAAAACAGAGGAGGAGAAAACCCAAATAAACAAGAACAGTGGCTCGGAGATGGCTTTACCTTCTTGGTATCTGTTGAGACTAGTTTCCTCCCTTTGCATCACCTTCAAGTGAAGAGCAATACTTCAGAGAATGAAAGGCCCATAACACTGGTTTTAGCTGTGGACCAGCTGCTTCTGTAACCCAGCGTGGCTTACAATGCAGTTTATTTACATAGCACGCTCGATACCTTTGAGAAAATCTACTCCTTAAAATACGTCAAAGGATCGCTTTGTCCTGGAGGTGGAAGGGCCAAGAAGACTGTATTCCCTGCACACATTGCTGAATTCTTACAAGGCATCTTAGGGTGGAGATACCTGTCTCTGAAGTTAAAAGCAACCCAACAAACCCAATCCCTTTCCAATTGCATTCAAGACAGCACAGAGAAATCTGGGGAGGGCTAATCAATCCTTGCTGCTGGTTTTCCCCAGTGTATGATGAAGCAGTAGCTTTAAACGCAGGCTTGGTGTTTGTGTGCTATGTGGGTATATATGCATAAAAAAGAAATTCTTCAAACAAACCAGTCAAGCCCTTGTGTGGAAAGGACTTTATTAGATCATGAAGAGGGAGACTTCATCTTCATTAAGTAAAACATTAAAGGAAATGTTCTAACTTACAGCACTCTACATTAATGCTCAGCAACGAAAGGGGTTTAATTGCCTGTTACTTTCCCACCCTAAATTACTACCTGTAGCTAATGGAGAACCTTCCTCCAGACCTGCTCATGCACCTCACTTGCATTTCATACATTCACGCTGGATGGAAAGAGCAGGGCGGCCTGGAGTTGTCCAAATCCCATACAAATGGGCATGTCTTGAGAAAGCAATAAACTTTTAAGAATATGGCACATGTTTGGTATAAGCTGTTCAAGTAGCTGACTGCACACGCAATACTCTGCAGGTTTTATGACTCCAGATATCTGAATTTAATAATTAGCTACGTACAGGCTGAAGATGTCCTGTAGTGACCTAATACAACGGTGGGACAGGATGTCTCCATTAACCCTCTTTGTTTGCAGCTGGACAATATCCACATCCAAATACACGCACAAAACATTTTCACTCCCAAACACAAGGGCTTTCCTCCAACCTTCAAGTCCCACCTGTGTCTCCCTTCTACATCCTCTTGCATTTTAAAGCATCACTTAAAAATAAATGCCCAAGAAGACGTGCATGTCGTGCCCAAGAATAGCTAGAACCTGGTGCCTGTGGGGAGGCACGGGCGGGACCATGCTTTCCTCCACATCCTCTTGAAGTCCATGCCCCGTCTCGTAACAAAGTCCACCGGCCAGCTTCGTTTCTCTGTAAAGTCATGTGTGAAATCCTCTTATGGGTCACAAGAGCAGTTAAATCCCAAGGAAGAGTGCTAAACTCCAACCCGGGCTCAAGAAGCTCAGTGTGAAGAAAAAAGCACCGAAGAAAACCCCTACCTAGGCATCTTTCTGCTGCAAAATCTAACAAGATATTGAAGCAGCATCCAAAGAGGAGGCTAAAACCCATAGGCTGTGCAAATCCTAAAACCCACGGGTCTGGCAGCTGCTGCCCGCATGACCCTTCACGTGGGTTACGCTTCAAGAAGTCGTTTTTCAACCTTCCCTTGTGGAGGTCTACAACACTGAGGTGAAAACAAAGTATAAAGCTGGTGAGGGGTCTGGAGGACAAAGCTTACGAGGAACGACTGAGGGAGCTGGGGTTGTTCAGCCTGGAGAAGAGGAGGCTGAGGGGAGACCTCATCACCCTCTACAACTCCCTGAAAGGAGGGTGTAGAGAGATGGGGGCTGACCTCTTCTCCTTGGTGACAGGTGATAGGACGAGAGGAAATGGGTTCAAGTTATGTCAGGGGAGGTTTAGATTGGATATTAGGAAACATTTTTTCACTGAAAGGGTTATTAAACATTGGAATAGGCTGCCCAGGGAGGTGGTGGATTCACCATCCCTGGAGGTGTTTAAAAAAAGGGTAGATGGGGCACTTAGGGACATGGTTTAGAAGTGGCTTTTGTCAGGGTAGGTTAATTATTGGACTTGATGATCTTAAAGGTCCCTTCCAACCTCAGCGATTCTATGATTCTATATCTTAAAATAGCCCTCTGAAGACACCAGGAGGATAAGCCGAGTTTTCTCCAACATTTAGGAGATTTCTCAGTTACTTTGGGTATTGTGGCGCAGGAATTTTTTCCTGTGCTCTGCACTTGCCTTCATTCTTTTGCTACCAATCCCCCTTTTTTATACTTCTACTTTTTGCCCAATTTAGCATCACTAAAAGCAACTCTAGGCTGATGTGGACTTGAGGCTTCCACAACTACATTGTTTTCAGCGTGGAGACAATATTTGCTTGACTCTTCTCCCTTGGGCAGCACTGGGTCGCTGTTCCTGGGTGCCCCATGGGTGTGTAATTCCCACGTGCCTGTTCCCAGAGCCCTGGATTTCTGGATAACGTGCTTTTGATATGGATTCTGATAAAATCTGGTTGGTAGTTACCTATACTTGATTAGTCATTAAGTCAGATCAGACAAGCCCCTGAGGCACCGCGGGCAAGGACACTGGAGCGGGCTGTTTCCCACCTGATGGGACCCATGGGAAATAACACCCTCAAGGTGAAGTTATTCACAGGACAAAAATTTGGATGGATGGATGGATGGCAAGCAGGTAAGCATGAGCCAGCCTTAAAATCTTACACAACAAACAAGCAAACAGAAAAAAAAAAGCCAAAGACAAAACCAGGTGTGTGGCTTGGGAGAGAAGCTGTCTCTGTTGTGCCACTGGTCTTAAGTCCGGTTAAACATTAAAATTACAAAACATAACTACAGATAATTGCTAGAGGCAATCCACAAACTTTGACTTTGAATGGCATCAGCCTGAGTCCTGGCTCCAGGGACTTCTGTATCATTTCCTAACGCTGGAAGTCACTTCTCCAGCCTTTAGAAGCAAAATGATGTGTTAGCGATGCTCCGGCCAGGTTTGCTGCAAGGCTTTTATCTTCTGCCTAGGACTAAGCGCTCCAGAGAAGCTTTCCATCCAGCCTGCCACCACTTACAGTTTCTGAAACTAACTCTGCCTGCATCACTGTAATCTGATTTTAACTCATTAGTCTCTATGGCTAATGGTAGCGTGTATCCTACGGCAGTCTGTCACATGTCAGCACACTGACTCCAGACAAAGCCTTTTCGGGCTTTCACAGCTAACCCACCAAATTCTGAAAGAATATACAGAAGCCCTGTAAATTCCAAGAAACCTGACAATAAGTAAAAGGACCTGAAAATACGTTTCATTAACATCTCAGCAGAGGAAAGGCATGGACCTGTTGGAACGGGGCCAGAGGAGGCCACAAAGGTGATCCAAGGGCTGGAGCCCCTCTGCTGGGAGGACAGGCTGAGAGAGCTGGGGGGGTTCAGCCTGGAGAAGAGAAGGCTCCGGGGAGACCTTAGAGCCCCTTCCAGTCCCTAAAGGGGGCCTACAGAAAAGATGGGGACAGACTTTTTAGCAGGCCTTGTTGCAATGGGACAAGGGGTAATGGCTTTAAATAAAAAGAGGCAAGATTTAGATTAGATATAAGGAAGACATTTTTTACGCTGAGGGTGGTGAAACACTGGCCCAGGTTGCCCAGAGAGGTGGGAGATGCCCCATCCCTGGGAATGTTCAAGGTTAGGTTGTACGGGGCTCTGAGCAACCTGATCTAGGTGAAGATGTCCTTGCTCATGGCAGGGGGGGTGGACTAGATGGCCTGTAAAGGTTCTTTCCAACCCAAACTATTCTATGATTCTATAACATTTACACAGAGTAAATTGGGGCTCTCAGGTAAATATGAGCAGATCCTAGTAAACACTATGGTGAAATCATGCTCCACTGAAAATTATTTGCTGACACAGACAAGCCTTAAGTCAATGCTAAACCATGCTGCCGCTCACACACATGATTTTAATAACAGCTGTTTTCTCCCCAAGAAAGGGCACCACCTTCTTGGGTGGGTGGGGGAATCAATCGAGTGATGTCTCCATTGCCGCGTAGCTCATTTGCTCTCCAAGCCTGGTAGGCTTCCAGAAGACAACGCAAGGCAAACCCACCCACGCAATAAACTCCAACGAGGCTGTAAAACACAAGCATAGCTGGGAGCTAGAACCAGTGGTGAGCCAGCCCCAAGGCCATGTTTCAGCGCTGCTGTCACCGGGATCCCCCCGGAGCCGGGCAGCAGCAGGGCTGAGCACCGCAGAGCTACTGGACCATGGACTAGCCAGCCCCAGCCCTGCAGCAGCCCACCTGTACTCACAGCCCGCGGGGACTGTGCTATGCAGGGACCATCTTCCCTTCCTGAGGGCTGTCCTCCACAGAATCACAGACTGGCAGGGGTTGGAAGGGACCTCTGGAGATCATCCAGTCCAACCCCCCCCTGCCAGAGCAGGGTCACCCAGAGCAGGCTGCACAGGAACGCGTCCATGTGGGTTTGGAATGTCTCCAGAGACGGAGACTCCCCCACCTCTCTGGGCAGCCTGTGCCAGGGCTCTGCCACCCTCACAGCAAAGAAGTTCCTCCTCGTGTTTAGGTGGAACTCCCTACGTTCAAGCTTGTTCCCGTTAACTCTTGTCCTCCATAGGGCTGCTCCACAGGGCTGCTGTGGCTAGATTGTCAGCATAATGAAAACCTTTTTAGAAAAATGAACGTTTGGTACCTTCCTGAGCTAAATTCAACAGCCCCTGCCAAACACAGGCAATAGATGTACAGAGAGCTTCTCTTTTCAGTTGACCGTAGTCTGTGGAGACGTTTATACTACCTACCCAGTAGCCCTCACCATGCATTACCGCACAGGAAGAATAAAACACTATTTAAGCTGTCCCACAGATACCTGCAGAGTGCTGATGCCCTGGCATACTGGCAGAGGTGAGCTTCAGAGGGTGGAAACAACAACTTCACTTGGGATAATGGGGCAGGTCGCTTGAAGAAGAAAGAAAAATTACCAGTCAGAGAGATGCAGAAATGCAAAGCAACACTTGGACCCGAGTTTTCCTACCCTGAGCCTGGGAGATACTATTTAGATATAAACCTGAAACAACAAGCCAGAATCCCAACCACTTTCCCAACGGATTAATTAAGGCGTCCTCCTCCCAGCCCCCCATTCAGAAAATCTGGCTGGAAACTAAGTAATAGCAACTGTTTACCCCATTAAAGCCATGCAGTACGAAACAACAGCCTCCTAGAGCTTCCCACAAATTCGGGCAAGATAAACATCTTTGTTACAAAGCGTGAGCCTCTCCGCTTTTATTGACAAAGACAGAAAAGTGGCAGAGAGCGGGAGCTGCTCAATCCAGCCTCTGATTAGCAATTAAACATGTCGAGAGGGACAAGCCTCTGGGCAGCAGTGCCCTCCCCATTGATTCATAGAAAACCTTCCCACATAAATTAGCCGCCCCCGTTATTTTAATGCTGGGGTATGCCCTTGACGAAGGGCTTGGCAGTCTGGCGGGGGTCCAGAGGGCTGTAGGTAGATCTGTGCCCCCCTCGCCGCACGCGTGCCCTCCCATGGGGATGTGGTCACCCCTGCAGTCCCGGAGGTCCAGGGAGCCTCCGTGATGCCATGCTGTGCGGGATCGGATCCGTCCCTTTGGCTGGAACTCGCTCACACAAACAGCAAACGAACGGGAGAAGCGTGGGGCCCATGCGTGCACGCCTCGGAGCTCCCTGGCTTCCTCCTGCGCCACGGGCTGGGGTCCAGCGACACCCACCTCGGCCGGCGACGCCGTGATTTATGCTGGCGGATGGAGGCGTGATCAGAATCGGGTATTTTCTCCATGACAGGTATTACATAAAACCGAAGGGCTATTCGCGTCACCGGCCCATCTCCCTAATTAAAAGCCGCAAGACTCCGAGCTTGGTCTGAGCCAGCGATCAATCCTCCAGACACAATGTGCCCACAGAGACGTTGGCAGAACACGTCTGATGCTGCCGAGGGCTTTGTTCC
>VXBH01003597.1:505335-583899 GCA_013400035.1 Rynchops niger
TTTATCAGATGGTTACGATGAGTACATCATGAAATCATTTAATAGTTCTCATTAAATGCATTGCTGGAGAGCAGCCCTGATTTATGAACGGTGTGCTGTGGGTATAAATAAGCTGCACTTTGCTTGTAACACAGCTGGTCAAGAAAATTAATGTTTTGTTTTCCATGACCTTTGTACTCTCCCTTCCTCTGCTACTACGGCAAAGCTCGAGGCGCGTAACCTNCACCTCCCCATTTCAAAACAAACCCCCAACCAAAGCGCTTACACGCAGACTCGCCTCTTTGGCATTAGTGCTGGAAGTCTTGCTGGAACAGCACATCCTGGCAAGTTCGGGTCCAAGAAATACTAATATATTTAGCACTGCTGCTTAACTTTCCATCTTTAAAAGCCCTTTTTCTTTTGTGCCCAGGGAATAGGACAAAAGCCACTCAAACCAGATGAACATCCGTCCTCAGAAGAGAGGAAATATGAGGCCATTGTGACACCAGACAGTGGCCAGGGACACTTTTTCATGCTTATATTAACCATGGCACCTAATCCTAAGCAAACACTTCATCAGTTGCATCATGTTTTTTTTCAAAAGACCTTTTAGTCCCAGCACAAGGTGTACACTGTGCGTGTGATTGAGCACGGGGAAAACTGAACTTTCAGGGGAGGCAGATGTTGAGGAGGCTTAGGGGAGAGCCGATTTACACACGGACAGAGGGAAAGGCTTTGCAATCGTATGGTTCACAGCTGGAATTTACAGGCATGATAATTTTATAACCCTCTCCTCACAGTTTTGAAGCGATGCAATCTTCTCCTTCACTTTCCAGCCGAAGCCACGCTCCGTCGCTGCTGCAGGGCCAGGGCTGCAAGAAGCATCCTCGTGCGTCTGACAACTTTATGTGACTCCGAGACTGCACACCCTGTCGTAAAAAAGCTCTGGAAGCTTGCAGAGCCAGCGAGGTGCATACGGGCCCTTGTATTTCACAGTACTAAATCATGAAGTCTTAAAAGCAAAGAGGAAGACCCCGCTTCAGTTTACTTCTGCTCACAGCAAGTCCCTTTATGCCTCACTCAGAGACACTTCTGGTTGCATTTATGGTATATGCGAGCTTTTATTCATAAAAGCCACTTTCTAACGACTTTATATATTTCTTTTCTGGTTGAAACTAAGAAACGTCTTAACCAACCAACCATTTTTTATGTGTACATAATGCAGGAGGCTGTAAACTCGCTGCAAGGAGAGATTCTCAGGCAGGACTCAAAGCACTGGGACAGCCAAGAACAAAACAATGTGGAAATCACCTCCAACCGTCGCAGGAAATGTGGAAAAGATTAATCTCTTTTAAGACTAATATTTTTACATTTCCACAGCCCCAGCCCCAGCACGGTCCCAGCTGTGTGCATATTCCAGGCGCTAACTTTGTGCGTGGACTCACAATCTGCCTAAAACCAAACCATCAAGCTTAGTTTAGCCACATAGCTGGAATCTAAACCCAAAGAAATTAAGAGCATTTCCTTGGGAGGCAACACAGATTTTGGCAACTGCTCTTGAGTGTGAAACATTTGAAAGTAATTGCTAATACACAAAGAAACTGGAACTGAGGAGAATTATCCCCAGGTCGGAGAGCAGTATCGGTCCCAACAGCTATTAAAAAGCCGGTCTCAGTCGAACATGCCCTACACAGATGTCAGCATCCCCAAAACGCAGATACACGCAGACACACAGATGCGTTAGCATTTACATTCCTCATTTTGAATGTCTGTTCCTCTGCAGATGAAGAAAATTCCTATTCAATTATCTCCCTTTAAAATGCTACATAAAGCAGGAAGACAACTTATTTCAATAGGAAAAAATTATTGGACTAATTTATAGGGCATATTTATTCATAAGACAAATTTTTGCTAGGCCTGGTGATGAATTAAGATGAATCTGACCTAATGACTCCGGCTCTTCTCTCCTACTAGTTCCTGTCTTGATAATTAAGAGGGATTTAATTATTTCTTGGAATTTAGTTAGGCAAAAATACATCAGTTTTGCAGAGGTCATTAACTCCAGGGTTTCCACAGAGCGGCACCGACTCCAAGGTTGATCCTGAGTTGATGCAGCTCTAAAACTCATTTTTCCTGTTTCCGGTGTTTCATTTGGGTTTTATTTCATTTTATTTCCATTTGGGTTTATAAGACAGGCTGGGAAGGAACGGAGGACGCGGTGAGATGACTCCTGCCTCTGACACTGACCTGGTGTGTGACCTCGGGTACGTCACTTTGCCTTTCCGTGTACTGGCTTCCCCAGCTGAAACATGAGAATAACGAGAATAACACCACTTAGCTCACTATAAAATTCAGTATGAAAAAGCCACATATAGAAGAGTGAGGTGTTTCCAGTCCCTTCAAGAGTAAGTGGGGATAAGATTCAGTGACAGATGAATCTGTGGCCAAGCCCTAAAGCTGGGGCCAGAGGACGGATCAGTCACAAACTCTTTGGGAGGACGCTCTGGCCAGCTGGGAGTCATAAATGGGTTTTGGCATCAACTTCAAGAGCATCAGGGCTTCACCTTCTACGTCGCAGAGCCTCATCTGTAAACCAGAAACTGTGGGATTTGTGCCTTTCCATTCCCTCGCCCCAATACAGATTTTGTGTTCCTCAGGCACAGACGGTGTCTTATCTAAACCCTTACACCCAGTTTTGGTTGGAAAATGGAGGAATTACTGAAAGGCAATGAGATAATCCTACCTTGGTACTTACGGAGACTAGCAATGAGAGGAAGCGGAGTGGGAGAGGAGGAGGGAGAAGCTGTTTGTGCATCAGCACTGAGCCCTTTTGGGCTGGAGCAGCCGTCTGTGGGGCACACCCTGCGGGCACAGCAATTCCAGTGAGAAACCTGTCCATAAAGCATGGACCAAATTCTGGTCTCTACCACCTGTGAGCACCTTCTCTTGACTTGAGTGGGAACTGGTCCCACACAGCCGAGAGCAGGAGTTGTCTCTCTATCCCAATGTCTTGTACAAAAACAAAAGAGGAAGAGACCTCTTAGATCTCATCTAGAGATCTAGAAGAGACCTCATCACAGAAATGATCTTGGCCTTTCTAACACTGAATATAACTGATAAAAAAACACCCTAGAGCGGATCTCTGCCTTGTGATTGGATTTCTGCCAGCATAAATTTGGAAATTTGGGTCATTCGCTTGTCTGCAAGGATGGCCCCTGCACAAAGTTTCCACTAAATGTATACAAGAAAGTAATGGCCCTGCTTTCCTTCCAGTGCACCAAGTCCTGGGGCCGCGAAGCCATAACCCATGACTGACTGCACGGCGCTGTGTAGCCGTCGTGGCAGCCCCATGACAGACACTGGAGTCAAACCTCAAACTTGTGTTTGTCTCCCACGTTCAACGATATCGTTGTGACCTTGCACAAATCAATTAATCTATATCGTCATTTCAACAGAGCAAAAATACCCAGCCTTCAGCCACCGGAGACCTGGGAATGAGAAGCAGTGCACTGACGAAAGCATGCTCTGAGTACCACCTAAGCATATTCCAAGACCCCTTTTCCCACCTAGACACCATTTGCGTGTCCCCTCAAAGCTCCAGCCTGCTTTTGAGATGTCTGAAGCATTAAGATGAACCACTCTCCTTCCTTCTGGTTCACCTACTCCTGGACTAACCTCTGGACCAGCAACAAATCGGTTAGTTCTCCCCGGACAGGGGGATGGGAGCAGCTCCTCCTGAGAGCCAGTACTTACCCTCATTGCCCCCAAGGAACTCTGCCGCTGCCAGGAATTAAAGGTAGCCGTCTGTTCCTTGCTTACTGTAAATATTTTGCAGCCAGTAATTACAGCCTATTTCGAACCTCCACCCCGGAAAAAGCTCCCTGTTCCTAAGGCAGGGGCAACCAAATTGTTAGTGACTGCTTCTTACAACACCTCCAGCTTCCCTTTGGGGTCCTTCTGGAGATCCCCTTCCTCCAGCCTCCAAAGCAGCATGACCAACAGTTTGAGAGCCCCTACGGGAAGCGGTGGCTTTGTCTGACAAGAGATGTCCAGCCCCTGCTGGCACAGGCCAAGCCTCTTCTTGCCCAAACAAGCGAATCACAACAAGCAGGCGCCTCATAAAGAGTTAAAATGACGAGTTCTGCTAACACTTAAGTGTTACAAATCTTTTCAGTTATAATAAATTATTCAGGAGATGTCATCCTCCCATCAGCATCATCTGAGCTACATTTTTAATAGTTCGGCGCGCTGAACATGTTCTGTCATAATACCAGTGATACCAAGGCTGCGAGACGAAGAAGAGGGAAACACAAGCACGCTACAGACCATGAAAGACTGAGCTGCTTTCTCTTAATGGCCATGAAACGTGTGCTGCCCAAGGCAGAGGAGAGATCAGTGGTGCCAGTTATGTTGCAGAGGAATAAAACAAATCAGGAATCACAGCAGCTTCCTTATTTTTCTTCATAACCACTGTCCTGCCCAACAGATAAGTCACCCACCATCCTCCTCTGTCTTAGTGCTCATTTACAGTGTGAAGGAATCCACACTGTGGCTCCACCAGGTTTTTCCAGACCTAAGTTGGAATCAGGATCTACCCTCCAGGTTGCACGGATGTATAATTAAACAATGAAGTTTGTTGCTCCATGTCTCTAGGAATAAGAACAAAAGTAGGGAGCATTATACTAAAATAACCCCGTATCTGCCCACTGCCCCATGTATTCATTTATTTGTCCAAATCACATACCGCATGCAGAAAACAAAGGTAACCGAACACAAGCAACTAGAGGGAATTAGATCTCAGCCTAATATGCAGGAGAACATTGCAGGAGTTCAGTGCCCGCAGCTCCCGAATTGCCCACGTGCCTACAGCATGGACAATGACTACGGTGATACTCCAGGACATGATGATGAACGTCTTGCTTGCACTTGTGAATACACCGTACTCTTTGAGAGACATGCCATACAGGGGCTGGGACTGCTCCATCCCCATGACTCCCATCGTCTTTCACGGTCAAACCTCTCTCCACTCTCAGTGTGGGTGGAGAACAAGAGTAAAGGATCTCTGATGGAGACAACTCCTGATCTTTCGTTCTGACTCCACAGAGCTCCTACACACACCAGTCATGTCCAACTCCCCAAACCCTCCTCCCTCCCGTCCCTGTTTCTGACCCAGAACATGGAGGAGAGGAAGAGGAGCAGGTTTCCCACAGAGAAGCTGTTTGGGGCAAGGTAACCCCAAGACAAGGGACTCTTGTCCTACAAGTCAGGGGAGACCAGCTGTTGTGGAGTGACCCCAGATTTCCACACTTCTTGCTTCTGAGCAGGAAAACAACTTTGCCCCTAGTGTTTTCTGCCTGCAGCTTCACCTGGTTCAGGTTTGAACCGAGTGAGAAGGAGACACAATGAGTAATTGCAAGGCTCTTGCAAGTCAAATTACAGAAAAGGGATGGGGACTTGGGAGGTCGTCAGCCTCCTCCAGCAGCATCGGTGTCAGACTTACAATGGGGCACATCAGACCCCAGCTTCTGAGGAGCAAACACCACCTGTGCCTTCTCTCGTCTCACAGATGGGAACAGCCACCGACACAAGGGTAGCAGCAGCTCAGCAAGTGTGTTTTGCTCTTAGGCACAACTTGATAAGGTTAATTGAGGGCGTTTTGCTAAGTGGTGGTTCTCCTAAGACAGACTAAGAAGTAAGAGATGTCTGTTCAGGCCAAGAAGGCAGCATATGGAGAATGGAAGAATGGACCAAGATTCAGCAGGGGTTATGGAAAAAATGCAGATTCTTGTTCATTGCTCAGAAGTAAAGATGAGCACGAAGCATGAAAGTGCTCTGGATGCCCACAAACACTCCCACTATTCACCCCGGCATCTCCTCAGGACTTGAAAGAATTCTGCAGAGCAAAAAAATGCTGCGGTCACTTATGAGTGGGCTCAATGACTGAGCAGCTAGCAAAGAAAACCCATACGTGCTCAGGCTGGAATGAAGAAAATTCAAACGCAAATATGCTAAAGTATTGCTTGAGTTCTCCGGGGAGCGGCAGAATGAATGTTTGCCAACACGGTGATTTCTGGGAGTCAAGCATGTCCCCAGAGGAGAACCAAGTGACGCCACCAACCTGAGGGAATGCAGTAAGGGCACCGAAGCCTGAATGTACAATTGAACTACAAGCCCAGAGACCTCTACCACGTAGAAAGGAGAATAGCAGCACCCTGCGATAAAGCCAGAAGTCCATCTCTTTTTCCATTTTGATTTATGCCTGCTTCCTCAGCTGTAAAATAGCTTACCTCCTCTCACCTATGGCGATAGGTTTCATCTACCAGGGCTTTGTATCTCATAAACCTGGGTGCAAGGAGGAGGAGCTGGCCCTGTGGTGAGCGACAGCACACTTCGTAAAGGACAATCCGCATCCTGGGGAGACGCCGTCCAGCAGCAATCAATCATCTGGACCCAAGCGCAGAGGATACAAGTGTGGGCTTCAAGTCAGCTATTGTGTGGATGCATCTACAGAGGAACATTCGGTGGAATAAGGGTAACGAGGAAAACAGGAAGCCTGAGCCTGTTTGCCCAAGGACAGAGTTTATAATAGCACCTATCTTTGTAGCATACAATGGACATTCCTGTAAGACTATCACGTGCCATGAGGAGGAACATCTGGAGAAATATCTTTCTTGGGATACCTGAGAGAGTGGGGAACCCTCATCCCGTCATGTGTGAGGTGAGCGGAGCACTGGGGTGGAGAAGCAGAGCAAGGGTGAGGACGGGAGGGAGTGGGCAGAACCAGCTGCTGGTTTTGGCAGTGCTATCGGGGTCACTTCCATGCTGTGCCTCCCGCTCAGCCCGTGGAAAAATAGCTTGTCATCTGACACTCAAGAAATAACCACTGATCACAGAAGTACCGAATGGTGGGTCAGTACTGAGATGTACCACAAAGAATTAATCCTGTGCAGGATACCAAACCTGGTATTGGTTACGGTACCTCCAACAGCAGGAGCTGTGCTCTTTTAAATGAAACTTTTGCCAAGGATAGAACTAGGCCCCTGCACTACTGATCTCCTTTTCTAGGTGCCCTCCAGAAAGCGGCTCCTTTGCCTTGTCGCGTTACCACCCATCCACTCCAGCAGTACCGCTTGCGCCCTGAGAGGCCGAAGACAGTTCTAGGTATTTCCAGACCTGGTCTGTGTTAACTCAGGCACTGGAGGAAAAAAGAAACCCAACCACAGCACGGCAGCCAGAGGTCCAAAAATGCAGTGACCTTGTGAATATTGAAGGCAGGCCCAACACAGAGCAATTTGTTTTGTCTGGAGACACCTTGGCAATGGCGGCATTAAGAATGCATGGCCTCTAATGTGGAACATGTGTTGGGTGAGAACAATAAAGCACCTGAGCAGGAAAGTTGGGGCCATTGAAACTCCTTCCCTCTCTCGGCAGCCTCAAAATTGCTTTCTGGGTTATGACTTTGAGGGTGAGAGCATGATCAAACAGGTGGCCTGGGAGGTACGGGGGTTTTATCCTGCCATCTGTCCCCAGAAAACAGGCGTCAGAAATAAAAAAGATGGGTGGGAAAATGACTGAGAGCGATGGAAGCAGCAGGATTCGGAAACATCAGCAAAGCTGGGACCAGGTCCAAGCTGGTGCCCGTTTTGGCCGAGCCCTGTTTTTGATTTAAACCGCTAAAACCAGACACTGCTAACCCCTTGGGTACTCTCTCAGGGCAGCTTTTTTGGATAATCTGAACCACTCTGATCCACTTCAAGCATCCCATGTGATAGCTGCAGCTGCAGCTGCAAGGGGGGCCACTGAAGGTCCCCAGCGGAGAGGGGTCCTCCTGCTCTGCCCATGGACACCCAGACATGGGTGAACCCTCCGCAATCCCAGGAGATTTTGGGTTAAAGCCAGCCTGGCTATAGCCCCCACCCATGGAAAGGTAACCCTGCACAAAGCCCTCCTGCTTTCCAAAGCAGGAAAAGCGATGCTCGGGCTCAGGTGCCTGCCCAGCGCGTGAAGCTACCGAGGCGGGAAGGGTTAAGGTAACGGCAGGCACACGCTTGTTTACCCTGCGCATTAGAGAGGGATAGTTTGCTGTGAACACGCTGATCAATATCTCCCAGCTGCCAGTTTAATCAGGATTAAGTGAGCAGCTATTAATTTCGCTCTTTTCCAACAACATTTAGCCACTGTGAAAACGTTTCCTCCATCACAAACAAATTAACCTCGATATCATCTACCCAGACATTTTAAAGGGAGTGAAAAAAAGAAAACCTCAGACCAAAACACTAACAAGAAGGGCCAAGACCAATAATCTGGCTTTAATTAGAAGTTTTCCAGCGAGCGGCTCGCAGGAGAAGGATGAAGCAGCAGTGGGGGTGTCTGCTTAGAGCCAAGCGCATGGAGCCAGGTGTTGAGACAAAGGCTGGACGGACACCTGCAAAGCCACCTTTGAATCCTTCGGGTGTGGGAACACAGCGCTGTGCGGAGAGCTGGCACCAGTAACCAGCTCCTCAAAGCCCCTTCCCAGCCCGCGGGGGCTCCAAGGCCAATGTCAGAGCAGCGCCCGAGGGCAGAGACACCTCCTCGGTCTGCAGGGATGTGGCCAGACCCAGAGGTGTCACCACGGCAGGTGAGGTTCCACACTTCAGGCACGCTGTTTGACTGCTAACGAGGCAAACCCTGCAGCCCTCGAGCGTCCACCCCTCCCAGCCGATTTCAGGAAATATTTTAACATGCCGACTGGCCCGGTTTGCGTCTCGCCCACAGGCACTGAATATTTATATAGGTGCAAACTGCTTCACTTCTGAAACGCGTACACCTCTGGCGAGGGGTGGCAGGCAGCCCCCCGGGCACAAAGGCACACTGAAGTCAGTCAGTTGGGACTACGCCAGAGCTCTTTGGGATTCAACTCCTCCGCCTAGAGATGACAGATGCTTGTGGATCGACGAACAAACGACCACAGCACAACAGCTCTGAAGATCCAGCTTCTGCTGCTTTGTCCTCTTTGCCCTAAAAAGTCTCTTATTCTCATCCATGGGGTGACTCATGAAGGAAGAGGACATGTCCGAGGAAGAAGGGAAGCAGGACACACAGAAGCCCAGCTCCAAGCTTTGTAAAAGCCCTTTCTCTCGGCTGTTCTGTCCACCGCAAAGGCACAAGAAGTTCTCCCCGGAAAGGACAACAGACAGGGCTGGACTTTCTTTCCAGGCTTCCTCTGAAATCACACTTGGCAGAGCTGCCCCAGCCTGCTGAAAGAGCAAGGGAACGTGCATGGCAAGAGCTGCTCTCAGGTTGGAGCTCTCTTGGTTTTTCTAAGCCATCTGGGCTCTGATTTAGCTTGCAGAATAAGGCCCAAAATGAAAAGTCAGCTCCTAACCCAAGGGTTCAGCCTGGGGTCGATGGCAGGGAAGCGGCCGAAGAACTCCCTCTTAAATCCTCCTGGTTAACAGCAATGGGCTTTTGCCACCACAAAGAAAAACCCACCCGACCCTTTCCCCTTCCCCAGACCCCCCGACTCCACCACCTCAACTAGCTGGAAAACTTCTGCTACTATTTCCCATGTGCTGGAAAAGGAGCGAGAGACCCAGTGCAGGCAGAGCTCAGGCAGCTGATGAGTTTCCCAGCCCTGGGTTATACAACCGTTCTTCTGCCCAGCAGAGCAAGGCAGTGTTTGAAACGCCGGTGCCCTCCATCCATCCCTGAACCTAAAGTCCCACCTGGATTAAGTTTCCCACCACCATGCCCAAGTGAAAACCACCATACCCACCACCATGTCCAACTGGCAATGGCGAGCAGCCTTAAACCAAACGCGCGTGCAAACGTCATCTGCTGCAAATCCCTCATCCTTTATGTAGCTCCAAAGCTTCATGAGATGCATGGACATCTCTCTCCTTTCTCCAAATGGACACAGAGAGGTCCTTGAAGAAGGGAAAAATTTTGACCACAACTCGCCAGCTGGGGTGAATTCTGTCCTCTTGGACGCTACATAAGCCACAAAGACACAGCCATAGAGTGGGGAAGCATGCCATGCTTGGTGACAAGTCTTTTGAGAGCAAACCTCAAAAGTCTTTCACTTCAGAGCTCTGCTTCCTTCCACTCCAGTCCCCACAAACCATCTATGAATTGCAAAGTGACATCCAGCTCTGATTAACAGATGCGTGGCACTGGGCCTCCACCCTCCACACTTATGTCAGGAACTCTGTCGATATAAATTAAACTGAAGAGCTATTGTTCAAATCGGGCCGAATCAAGCCATATTTAGGCCAGAGGAGCGGTGATTCAAGGGAGGCTGCCATGTAGCAGAGCAGGGTCAGATCACGCCGAAGGCCAAGCCAAGTCCACGCGGAGGGCTAAAAGCTCTCGGTGCCAGGTAGGATCGCGGATAAAACTATGCTCTCCCAAGACTGAATATAATCCAGGTGACGGCCGTTACCCAGCACTGCCTCTGGGAATGTTAAAATAAGACTTTGCGCTCTTTCTGTAAAGATCTTAGAGGGTTTTACAAACATTAGGGACTAAATCTCTCGGCGCTCCCCGGGTGCAATATAGACCGGCTGGGATATCCAGTGAGGCAGGTTAAAAAGTCCCAGCGACTCTTCCATTTGTTTTACTGAAAGGGAAACTGAGGCCCCGAGGGAGCCGAGGCAACATTTCCTAATTTGAATGCCTGATGTTAGGCAACTCATCCGCATGGAGAAATCATTTACAATTTTTACCTTTTTTTTTTTTTATCAGATTAAAGTATTACAAGGTTGATCCCCTTCCAGACAGCTTGCTTGGCTGCATTATGTTTCAACACTTGGATTTTTCCCACAAAAAACACCACCCGTATATTGCAGAAACTCGACCGTACGCCTGCATGTGCTTACACACACACAGAGCCTTGGAAACGGCAACACCAAATCAGTATTTCCCGCAAAAGCAAAAATTCCCTTTGAATCATTAAAGCTGTTATATATACACTTACTACTGCATAATTAAAAAAGCCTCTGCGACTTTAATGCACGTTGCCCCTCATCATGTGGAAGCAAGGAAGAACAAAATCATTAGGAGCTAAATTATTCTAGTAGCCTATTATCGTAGTGTAATCTTATTAAAGAAAATTCACGCTGGTATAGCCTCTTATCTTCGCCACTTACAGAAGAGCCATGTGGTGTATTTCTGAGTGCACAGAGATAATAAAATCATAGTGAATTACGCAGCCCGCATATGGAAAAAGGAGCATAATTCTGTCCCTTCGAGGAGGGATGCTGATTTTTCTCAGGGAGGCGAAACCAGCACTACCCAGTTACTAAGTATAAAGGGACTATTCATTATTATCTGCAGACAAGCAATTTTGGGGAAGATCTAGGGGCTGCCAGGGGAAAAAGGCACAGCTTGCTGCCACAGCTGGGCCAACAGCCAGTGCTGCTTGCTGGCCTCAATGGCTTCCATCGTGTCGCTCGGTGTGGGTGTCCCTACCTGCCCACCCAACAAGGCATGGAGCCCTGTGACACCAACCCTGGGCACCACCAATGCATCCCCCAATACAGCAGCACTGGCTGGCACTCATGCTGTTCTCCCTCCAGTCATCCCTTCCCCATGTGGGTGGTCCCAAGCCGATGAAACATTTCGGTGCATCGCTCAGAGATGGATGCCCCAAGAGCTAAGGCACACCAGAAGGCCAAAGCAAGGTGTCAGCAGATGGTGGGGAGCAGAGCTGGCCCTACAGCTCCACCTTCCACCAGAAAACCACTGTGCACATCTGGACAGGGCTGACCAGGCCGTCATGGCCTGGACTAGCCCACCCACCTCGAGTGCTATGTCCAGTTTTGGGCCCCTCACTACAAAAAGGACATGGAGGTGCTGGAGCGTGTCCAGAGAAGGGCAACGGAGCTGGTGAGGGGTCTGGAGCACAAGTCTGGTGAGGAGCGGCTGAGGGAGCTGGGGGTGTTCAGCCTGGAGAAAAGGGGGCTGAGGGGAGACCTTCTCGCTCCCTACAGCTCCCCGAAAGGAGGGGGCAGCCAGGGGGGTCGGTCTCCTCTCCCAAGGAACAGGCGATGGGACAAGAGGAAACGGCCTCGAGTTGTGCCAGAGAAGGTTTAGGATGGATATTGGGAAAAATTTTTTACACTGAAAGGGTTATCAAGCGTTGGAACAGGCTGCCCAGGGAAGTGTTGGAATCACCATTCCTGGAGTTATTTAAAAAAGGGGTAGATGTGGTGCTGAGGGACATGGTTTAGGGGTGTTTTTTGTGAGAGTTAGGTTGATGGTTGAGACTCGATGATCTGAAAGGTCCCTTCCAACCTGGGCAATTCCATGATTCTGTGATTCTCATACAGCCCCGTCCAGCTCAGCCAGCTGTCTGGGGACAAGATGGGCCACTCCGTGAAGGCCTCTGGGTTTTGATGTCTTTTGGCCAGCCTTTCCTAACCAGCCTCTACAAACAGAGTTTAGCTGGTCACGAGTTAGGGACACACAATATAGAGCTTCTAACCTGATTTAAACATCAGCAGCATAAGGGAGAAAGGCCTCGCTTCCCTCATCACCTGCTGTGAAGGACAAGCACACAATTAAAAGTTTTCTGTAAATGTTAATTACAGTGGACTTACTTAGCTAATGACCAATTGATCTTTTGATTGCATTAAGTTTATAAGTGTAATGAACTTAACTAAAGTATGGATTACAATCTTGTTCTAATTAAAGCAAAAACGTGTAACATATATCAGCCATCAGAAAGTTTTAATGGCTGTTTGGGGTCAAAATGTTGAAAATATCAATGTGTCGTCTAAAGCCTGCAGCACTTAATTAGATTCTTCATCCAAGTGGAATTCATGATACTTTAAATGATGCACCCAGATAAGATTTTCCTGTGCACTCAGAAAGAGCTGGAACGTAGATCTGGACACCCCTCCTCTGCCCCCCAGTTACAAATCCTGACTTCCTCAGTCCCCTCCGATCCAGCGGCGTGGGGAAGAGCCGAGGAAAACTTGTATTTCTGAACCACTCGGTGCAAACGCATTTTGCACATCACTGCAGTAAGAGCTGTACCATTTGCTACCCGGCTCTTGGGCACAAGGTGTAGAGCAGGGAGGTCATCGTTATCTTGCAACAGATTGATAAGAATCACACAGAATCACAGAATCTTCATGGTTGGAAAGAGCAAACACCAGATATGGCTACCAGCAGCCATGGGGAGAAGGTGTTCAGTGTTCGTACATCAGTAGTAGCCAAGCAAAGCTTCGATCAGAAAAGTAAAGCAGAGCTCAAGAGACCACAGGGTTGAAGTGCCAGGAGTCCTGGAGGACAGGACTGAGCGGGGAAGTGCTCGCATCTCATGTCTGTGCCGTGCTACAGCTCCAGGTCTCGCCTGTGCAGCCCCGGGAGGAACTGACCTACTTAAAACCCACTTCTTAATGCCAAATGAAGAGGGGATTGGAAACAGGACATTCTTCCTGGAAAGCAAAGGACTTAATTTCTTCCACTCCTTTGGCAGCACCTGTTTCTGCACTTCTTTAAGACAAAACACACAGCCCTTTCCTTTTCTCTGGATGCTGCCCAAGGCAGGAGAATGCTGTTTGCTGTAGGTGATGTCTCCACCCAGTTCCTACCAGAAGCAACACGTTTGCAGAGTCAAAAAGTCACTCAAAAAGGTTCCTGAGGCCTCTGCAACCACCAAGAAACTATTTTAAAACAACTGTGATCCCTTTTCTCCCAGCCATGACCTCTGTCTATCCTCATTAACCCTTCCTGCTACAGCATTGTTTCTAAACCACCTGGAGACGCTTGAAAGGACACAGGGGAAATGCAAACTTACCTCCGAAGGGGAGCAAGGCCCCAGAACCACTGGGCAGACTTGGGCGGTTAAAGCACTCACAGGCTGGTGCATCATTTTTATTTAAATTCAGTGCCAGGGCTTGCTTTTTGAGAAACAGCCCAGCCGGTGTCATTGCTCCAAGTGTCCCCCGCATCATCAGGCCAGACGCGCTGCTGGACATCCAACCACCGGCTCCGGCAGTGCCAGCTGGTGGAAGGAATCCGTTCTCTAACCAGGCTTCCCCTGGACAGACGGACGGAGCTGCAGGGAGAATTGGACATGTGGAATTGTGAGGAACGGTGGAGAGGCTCTGCAAAAGCAGCAGTTGCTCGAAGACAGGGCTGGGGAGGAGAATGTGTGAGCTCAGGAAGAGCTTGTGGTTATGAGTCAAGGCGTCAGAAAGCAGCATGTGAGGTGACACTTAGACCGGTCTGAACTAAAGGCTTCCTGCCACCAAAATATCTCATTTGGGTCACACTTGAAGTAAAACTGTGCTCAGCACAGCCACACAGCAACACCTCGCCTCCAACACATGACGGAGATGTGCAACGTGTTGCAACAAGTCTGATGGTGCAAACCCTTCTGGTCTTGGTGCCACAGCACCGACCACACCACACCCACAACCATGCCCATACATCTTCCCCCTGGCCGTGATACAGCCGTTTATTAGTATTTTTATGACAAGTCTGGTCGCCCCTCTCAACCCAAATCACTGCCTGAGTGGGGAGTCTGGGATCAGCAGACCTTCTCATGCCACCATGCCACCACCCCACTGCTGCTGAGCCCTGCCATGGCAGTGGCACCACATCTGACAGATTTTCAGTTCCAGGATAATCTCACTTTAGACAGCCTTAACTGGCCATGTTAACCCAGTCAGTAACTGGTATTTACCCAGTATATTGAGTCCTCGATTGTGCACACCTGGGTGTGCGCTGCATTAATAGAGGGAGGAGAGTTTACACTAGAATTTGGAAGATGATTTAAGAACCCTGCTGGCCTGAGGTACAAGTCCGTGGTATGAGTTTAGGAGCAGGGCAGAGAGAAGCCCAGTGAGGGCTGCGTTGCAACCATCACCTCTGAGAAGAGAGATACCCACTTGACTGAGCAGAGAGGAAACAGAGCCGAGGGGAAGTGTTCAAGGTCATGTTGGATGGGACTTTGAGCAACCTGGTCTAGTGAGAATTGTCTCTGCCCAGGGCAGGGGGGTGGAACTAGATGATCTTTAAGGTCCGCTCCAACCCAAACCATTCTATGGTTCTATGAATATGGCAGCGAGCAAACCTAATTACGTGCCTGTTAAGTTGCCAGGAGCTGGAGGGACAGACGATGCTATGAAGTGAACACATTAGCATAAGGTAACATCACTCAGGCTGGCAGCCCCAGAACGGAGAGAGCCTGCAGCCAGAAGCCGCCATGTCCAGACAAATAAACACCCTGCAAATTCGCTGTGAAATAAAGACCAGGTTAAGGAGAAGATGACTCAATCTAATTCAAGGACAAAGATAGGATTTCAGGAGAGCGGCGGTCAGAAGTGCCTAGCAACTCTCCGGAAGAACAGACAAAAAAAATCCAGTTGCTCCATCAGAGGGGCACAGGTCCATAGCACGCCCCGCAGAGGTCCCCTCCTCACTGGGGCTTTGCCTTCAAAGCGCAGTCGCCAGGAGCAGAGGGAGAGGCAACGGTGGGGCGAAAGTTGTGGTGGGATGGACACCTGGGGACAGGCTGGGAACACCATTGCCACAGGGATGTGTCCTGGCTTGAGCGACACGGGATTAATTTCTCTTTCAGTAATTTTACTTTTCAGTAAGGTCTCTTCTCATGCTTGGGAAAATTGCATTTTTAGAAGACTTTACTGTTTGAATTTGTGAAAATATTTACTTTATAGCCAGCTATGGGATGGGGGTTTCAAGGTCTCGGTGTTTTTGAGCCTTGCCAGGTGTGGGGACGAGGAGGAGCGAGACCCGGGCACTTGACCCAAGCTGCCAACAGGGTTATTTCATACCATGTCACATTCAATATACATTAGAAAGTTTGACGAAGAGTTTTTCTCTTCTGTGATGGCTGCCGTCCTGACCACTCCTTGCCCGGGTGCCGGAGCCCTGAGCCCTTCCCTTCCTCCCGAAGCCGCAGCACTCGCAGTGTCCCACATTGTCTGTCCCCTGCTGGGAGTGCACGGCTTCCTGTGACAGAATGGGCTGTATATAATCCTCATATATTTTCTATTGGTATTGGGATCACTATCAGTTCTTTAGTATTATTAGTGTTAATTATTTAGTCTTATTCTATTGAATCTGTTTATATTTCAACCCTCGGGTTTCCTTCTTTTTCCCAATTCCCCTTCCCGGGTGGTGAGGGGTCATGGGGTGAGGGAATAATTGTCTAAATGACAAAGAATTGTTGTGGGTCATTCAAACCATGACCAGATGGGAGGAAAGCCATGAGTGAGGGTCCAAAGCAGTCACCACTCTGCCTTCTAACATAGAAAATAAACACACCAAAGACTCGAAGTGAGAGAAAGCTGCTGGAAGTTTCTATGCTGCATCCAGCCCTGCCGCCACTGAAATCGGCCAAAGCCCAGCACGGCAGCCCCAAAGCCAGAGGTTCTGGTTGAGAGGAGAGGTTGTACTCCAGCACACACACACCGGGCCACAGGCAAACAACACCAGAAGAAAGGAAACGACAACTTAACAACGGAGCTACCTTCAATATCTCCCCTTGCTGGGCTCCTCTGCTTCTGGGATGTAAAAGGAGAAGCCTCACACGCACATGAGTCCGTATTTCCGTATATACAAATAGTGATAAATAACTCTGGCGAGAGCTTGAAAAGTTAGCCAGCACACGATCGCGGGAGCATGCTGCAGCTAAACAACCTGAATAGAAGAGATATGATTAACTGAGAAAACTAAGCCGTATGTTCCTCCAAAAGCCCCAGATTTTGCTCCTGAGGTTTCTATGCAAGAAATCCCATTAGCGATAGGATTTACATGTTGAGATGGTAAAGCAGGGTTAAGAAAAAGATAACACAGATGCTACTTCCTCTGCCCCAGCTAATTTTCACGCAATTCTGGTTTTAGATCAAGAGCCTTCCGTGGGTTTTTGTATGAGATCGGTAATGCAGGGCATTCGAAAGGGCTGTAATACTCCACTCTCGTGGCTAAAGCCACCTGCTTTTGGAACACGCATCCTCCAGGAGCGCAGCAGGGAGCGGGGATGTATGTTCAACATCTCCGCTGCCAGAGCCAGTCTCTTCCCCGAGACCTTTCTCGCTTCCAGCTTTGGAGCTGAGGATGGGACGAAATGATTACGAGTGAAGCCCTTGCTAATTGCATACTGTGCTAAATGGATTATGGTGAGAACCAAGTGGGAGCAGACAAATTTATTCTGTACTATGGCTACTTCAGGGAGTTATGGTCAACACTGAACGCCACACAGATTCAGCAAATCTTCCCTTTTTCAACAAGATACTCAAGATACTTGAACTTGCCCTTATCTTAAGGGGCAAGATAAAGGCTTTGTTAAAGCTGAGCACATGCTTAAGTGCTTCACTGAAAACAGACGAGCTGAAAAATATCTTAAAGTGTTTAACAGAACTGCAGCAACCACAGACGGCTGTTTTCACAGACCCATAACTAGGTATTAGAAAAAAAAAAAGAAAAGAAAAACCAAAAAAAAAAAAAAAAAAAAAAAAAAAAAAAAAAGAAAAAAAAAAAAAGAAAGAAAGAAAAAGGAAATTCACTTTAGCTGAGATAAACTGAACCTGGGCACATGTATTTACCCCAAAAAGCAAATACAGCCGTCTCACAAGCTAAATCGAGCTCCTCCTTCTCAAGAGTGTCAAGTATTTGTGGAACAGGAATGTGAGCCGATGTTTCTTTTATTTAAACGATGAAATGAAATGTTATTTTTGAAAAGTTTATAAAAAGCTAAGTGAGCAGGATAATCCCAGCCCCTTACAAGAAACCTCTGACATTGTACAATGCACACAAGAAGGGAGGTGTAACCTCTCTGGGCACAGCTCGGGCCCAGCTCTGTCCTCACGCGTCCTCGCGCTCTCGATTCCCCGTCAGGAACCGCCGGGCTCTGAACCACCGACTTCCCTGGCACAACCACAGAGGAAACTTTTGTCTAAATCTCTGCAAAATCTGAAACGCAAGTAGTTAAGTTGCGCGAATTAGGTTGTAAAGCAGCATCCTCTCAGGGCCCAGCGCTCCAGCCAGGTATTGTGCTGCCTTCACTGAAACAAGCAGGTGAATTTTCCAGACTTCCCTGAAATCAACGGGCAAACCTACGAAACATGAGGTGAGCCCCGTCAGCCCGTGGGACAGCAGCTGGATTTTTTTGTGAGCCAAATAACTGACTCCCTTGCCGCTCCTACGTAGCCTCAGAACAACAACAAGCCCTTCTGTTCATCTACATACGAGCGATACGGAAACCAGACAAGGATAACTCAAAATGGAGCTGCTCTTGGATGGCTTCCCTGTGGCTTTCGCAGAGCACGGGCTCTTTTTAGGTTTTCCCACCAGACAGACTTTGCCCCGTGCCTGGGACAAGGCTTCCCCCCTCCAAGCGAGGGAGAGTATCCCTCCCTCCCTGCCCCTGGCCACCCCCCAGCTCTCTGAAAACCAGAATGCAGGATTTTGTTGCATGACTATAAATGGTGAATTGCATTGGCCAGCAAGGATTATTTATTTATTCGTTCATTCCTCAGCGCGTGCAAAGCCAAATTCTGCCCGTCTCCTGGGACTGCACGCGAGAGCTAAGGGCTGCGGACCGGTCACCGGGCTGAAGTCCCCAGGTATGGTCGAGTGGGTTGTTTTATTGTGCAAAATAAACCTTCCTGGAGCTACAAATGAGGAATACGTTTGGGACAGAGGTTTTACCATTGCACAGCAGCATTCTGAAAGCATGCCCACCTGTCCCTTCTCAACAAAAAATACTAATAGTGAGACTTCAGGTGCCTGACAAATCTTTATGCATCATGGTATAAAGTGCCATGTGGAGAGGTCCCTCTTGTCTCCCATTTCAAGCACTCTTCTCAGCGTTTCAGCTCTTGTAACCAAGGATAACACCTGAACAGTCCCAGGCACTCTGATATGTTCTTGGAAAGTATCAGGTTGGTTTTCTTTCAACTTCATTCTTCTATTCCCCCTTCTTCCCATAATGCCTGTTCCTCAAGCTCTGCTCACCACGTTCCCAAGGAACAGGATAACTGGTCATGAAATGACCGTCACCTTCCATCATTTCCCCCAGGAAGGAAACCCTTCCCTGAGGCTGCAGCACTGTGTCACACTGGGCAGCACCGTGGTACCATCGCCCCTGGAGAACACAGTCCAGCTTCCATCTTCTTAAAGGGCTTCAGTCACTGGTGTCGGCGAATTTGCACCCACTTACACCCTGGGGTAAGGTTATGCCTTAAAAGTCATGTGCTAAATTTATAACGATTCCCTCCCTCACCCCTCTGCAGCCTGGAAGTTTAAGAGAAGCATCCCTGGACTGCTCGTCCTGGAAAATGCTGTTTGCTTCCCACCCGAGGCGGAGGCCAAGGGCACATCTGGAGGCTCTCAGGTGGTCCTGGCCTGACAGCCTCTTGCAGCCTTGAAAGTCCCCCAGGGCACCAGCACCCACCGAGAGGTTACACCAGTGCCAAGACCACTTGCAGCTGCGCAATGTGACCACGTCACCAGAGCGCTCACTGGCCCAGCTGAGCCTTCTATTTGCCATCTCGAAGTCCTCAGGAGGGCTTAATCCTGTTTTCAGATCTAATTCATTAAACAAATGCATTATCCCTCTGCAGATTTGCTTTTTTTCTGAGCTCCAGCAAAGCTTTGTGTCACTCTCTCTGTTAGACAAGACCGTGGCAGTGGCCTTGCTCTGAGCACAGATCCTGGCAAAAAACTGCCCGAGCCAGACAAGCCCTCCGTTCTCCAGCATGCCTGCACGTAGGCTTGGCAACTCACCCCAGGAAACACACCAAAAAATGACATTTTGTGCTTCTCTGGCACCACATGACTGTGCTCTCCAAGCCCTGAATGGTGCAGGAGACACCATGAGCTGCCGGGGCGCAGCAGCCCGCTCTCCTGCACAGCCACCAGACCTTCTCGAGGTAGGTAGAACCACCACTTGACTTTGCATCTTGGAGTGCCTTGTTACCTCCCCAGGGTGAGAAACTCCAACAGCACTTGTGGCTCTGCAATAGCCTCCTCTTTACCCCTGGCCTGATCAAAACGAAAAGGGAACACAGTTCACGGAGAGTCTTTTTCTATTTTCTGAAAGCAGAAGTCTCCAGGACTCTTGCAAACTAAGAGTCACCCCAGTCCCTTCCTTGTGTGCTCCCAGCTCAGGTTCAGCCCTGGAGCACACGAGGTGCAGGCAGAGATGGCCAGCCCCTGCCCACCACCTTTCGTGCGTGCTGAACCGCCCTGCTATAGCTCTCCCTGCTCTCATTGCACCTTTCTTGGGAGAGACAACCAAACTCCTGCGCCCTTCCCTGGCAGGCAATGCCTTTAGCCGAACCATAACCCATTAAGTATTTCTTTGCCTTCACCTTGGTCCAGGTTCAAGCCAGTTTTGAAAATACTGAAGGTTCAGTTCCAGTCGCAGGACAGAAAACCCAAAGGCAGTGCTTTCCAGCCCGAGCTCTGGACCGTTCTCCCGTTGTCCCAAGACAAGGTCCCGCAGGAATCAGCGTGTTGCCCTCACCAGCAGCCCACCAGCACTCCCACTCACAAGGTCTTTTAATAACCTGGGAAAACTGAGATAACACAGAGATGGAGCGATTCTGCACTCAGCAGGATGACAACCCAACGCTGCCTGCATAAAAGTCCTCAAGTTAGAAAAGCGTCCTGCAATTTCACAGCCTTTTACAGCAAGACCTCCAGCCACAGAGGAGAATCCCCAGTTTGACCCAGTGACCAGACGCAGGGATGGACAGAGCCCTTCTGCCGCTCGGTGCTACTCACCTGAATGGTGCTTCAAAGGCAGCAGGTCTGCAGAGAAGAAAAGAACGCTTTCTTTTGACGGTCTGTTAACATACATGGAAGTCCTTTCACAAGATACGAACTCCAGAAGCTGCCGTACGCTTTTCACAAACTGTCTGCTGTTGAAAACTAGTGGAGGCAGAGGAGTCCTGCCTCCAAGCCAGCAGCAGGAGGTGGTCAGTGAGCTGGGCAGAGCTGAGCTCGAGCTGGGAGCAGCAGCAGCCTGCGCCGAGACCTTGCCAAGTGCAAACGAGCCCTTTGCTTGCACACACTCCTCACATCAACAGTGCGGGGACAAAAATCATTGCAGTCGGAGCAATAGAAGCGCAGGTTTTAAACGCTTTGAGGGTGTAAATCAGCATCAGCCCAGCAGCTTCAGCAGAGCCTGTGCAACTCACCTGTTTGAGGACTTGGCTGGACATTTACCTCAACCACCTACTTGCCACAGGCTCTGTAAATTAAATTTCAGCAAAGCCCACCGGGCACAGGCTTTGTGCACAACAGGTAAGGGCATCTAAGGTACAGAAAAAAAACCCAAATCTGCATTTTTTCATATCTTTTTCACATCATGACCTCAGCTGGGTATACACCAACTTCGTGTTAACGGCAATAACCGAACAGCAGCCTGCCAGTGTGTTGAACTGCCAGTGTCCCATTCAGTGCGCTCAAGCCCAAGAGCTCCAGTGCTGGATTCGGAGCCGATTCCCAGCCTCCCCGCACCTGAGCATCTGAGTGACCAACACGGAGGGTCCTGGCAGTGATCTGCAGGTAACAGCTACCCTAAATCAGCTCGTCTGCTGGCCCAGGGCATCTGGCAAAGGAGAACAGAGACCCTCTGCCTTTCCCCTACTCTCCCACCACATTTTCAGGTCCCCCAAGCCCCTTCGACATTAAAGATCAAGCTGCACTCTTCTTCCATCCACACTAAACAACTACCTGTGTGACACGGAGACAGCCCACCAGGCCTCAAGGCTGTTCAACGATCCGTTTCTAATTTGCAGCTTTATTATATACATTACACCTTTGTTACAATCAATGTTCAGGATCCCTCCTCTCTGTAGAGGCAGGCTCCTGCTGTGAAAGGCAGGCAGGACCTCTGCCGCCTCTGCACTTGCTCACCAGGCGTTCAGGACTGGTTCTGACATTCACTTCCAAAGTAATCCGAACAAAATCATTATAAGAAAGGTTTCTTTTGGGGCTATGCCATTCTTCAAAGCCAGGAGCATATGAACAGTCAAGCTGAAATTGAGCATGCAACTGTTTAAACCATCTGAAAGTTAATTTTTCCACATGGCATCAAAAGAAACTTGCGCTCCCTCTCCAATCTTGTCTCCTTTTGCAAGGGAATTTCTTGTCAGGGTAAAGCTAGTAGCCCTGGCCTGGGCTGTGCAGCACAGGAGCTGTGCACTGCCTGCCACGCTGCCGGGACAGCCCAGCTCCTGCTCGGCCAGGGACTGGAATGTCACACAACGGGACAAATCCTGCCTGCCACCGCTGAAGCCAAGCTTACCTTGAGCCGGCAAGGACTGAAGAGTTAAGCCCAAGGTAAATATGGTATCCGTGGCCCAGCAAAGAAGGCAAGGCAATTTTTTTTTTCTTTGAACTTACAAATAGAGCAGAGGAGAAACCATCAGGAAGAAAGTCCAGCTCCTTCCTTTTAATTGAAAATAGATCCATAAAATCCTGCTAAGTCTATTGGCTAATACAGGGAGCTTAAATACACTTCCCAAGGGCAGGGTATGCTACAAGCATTACATTTAAAAGTCACTGAGGTCTAACTTTAAAAATAAAAACTACACTTATGTTCCCTCCTCCCAAACTCCATCACAGAGCCACCCACTCCTCCTCACCTCCTTCTGCTAACATAGGGAACCCAATTTTGGAAATGCTCCCAAAGAGAAGAGAAATAATGGTGAGTCAGTGATCAGATTTCCAAATGTGATGTGGCGACTCCAGCACAGTGTTATCTCCTGGTGTGCTAAACCTGCTGATCGCGGGAATTGCTACAGGTGGGAGTCGAGAAGGAAGATTTCTTCATGTCCAGTAGATCAATGACCTCCAACAACTATGAGATCTCTTAATGGTTTACAAAGAAAGAAAGAAAAAGCAGAGGAAATGTCTTTAAACCTCATACTATGTAAAAACCCTCCCTCAAAATGCAAAACTATATATATGCAAAAAAAAAATAATATACATGTATAAAAAGTAAACTAATTACAGACATCAAAAACTGCACCTGAAGGTCTATGATGATTTTTCATCAATGCATTTTCAATGTATTTTTCAGGTGAGATTATGGAATAATCAAATGCGAGCGAAAGACAGGGAGCAGCACTCAGTCCCCACTGCCGGGTCGAAAACCAGGCCCCACAATGGCGTATGACACGGGTCATGGCACTTAATGCTGAAGCAAAAGAAAAGCAACGTGCAGCTTGGGTTTTTTTAAGGTTCAGCTGCTTTAAGGAGCTTCTGTTTTTTAAAGAAGTGCCACTCCATTCCTGTTGCGAAATGGGACTGCAGGGAAACAGCCCTCCCCAGCCGGAGATGGGGAGCCAGGTTGGGCAAAGGAACTCGCTGTCTTTGATGCCATCTACTGGAAACGGCTCCACGACCTGGGACCTGCTGCTCTGCTGGAGACCAAAAAATTGTGGCTTGTTCCGATGGACAGCTGGACGCTGCAAGTGGCTCCGAAATGCTTCCCGGCTGAAGTGACGCTCCGCAGGATCCACTGATGCTGCTGGGCTTCCAGAAGTGCAGTTGAGGTTTTTAGAACGTGGTGTGCTGGTCCTGTGAGCCCACAGATGTCCAGGAAAACCAGGCGGGAAGGCACAGCCCAAGGAATGAGCGCTGCCATGGGAAAGGAGAGCAAAGAAGAGGGAGTTCCCAGCTCTGAAGTTCAATCCACAGGAGATTATGGCCCTCCTAGGAGGGGAGAGGAGCGACAGAGCAGCCATTTAAGGGAGGAAGGGCTTCCTTCACTTCCAGCTACAGCCCAGTGCGAGCACCAGACTGAAACCAGACAAAGCTGGGCTGTTGCCCGTGAATGCAAAAGAAGCAAGATTTGGATGGTATGTTTGAAATCCCTGCGATTTTCCCATGATGATGGACCAAACTTCATCAAGTCACTCCATGGCGCCAACTAGGTTTTCCTTCCCACCCATGTGCTTTTCAGTGCACCAGACAGGCTTATTATAGGAAAAGCAAGGCTGATTTGTCTGCTTATTTCACATTTCAAGTTTTCTGATGCAGATGCTCTTTCCCCCCTAACACGCAGGTCAGATGCCACACTCTGCAACAGCCCCAGCACTGTCTGTGATACACAAACTACTGGAAGATGCTTTACGCAAACACTCTGCAAGATCCCGAAAACAACACTAGGGTGCTTTTTTGAGTCCTGGCTATTTTAGGAAGGCATTAAATACCATATTTAATCTCCTGGGGGGATCATTTGTGGAGTTTTGTGCCTTTAAGAATCCCAGTAGATAAGAGCAAGACTGGCCCAGGGTTGTTTTTTTTTTCTGTCCCAGTAATTACGATTTGCAGATAGGAAATCCCTGCCAAGTGTCCCAACTACACAGCAAGTGCTGGCTCTGGATGTGGAGCCAGCACTGACTTGGGAAGCAGGCCCAGCAACCTCAGGATAAAGGACACTTGTCCCACACTGTCTTCTGAAACGAGCTTGACAACACAGCGACAGCCACATGGCTTTCTGGAGACAGTGGCCTGTCTTCTCCGTAAAAGCCTGGCCACTCCATGGAGTACACACCCTGCCCCGAGTCCTCCCGTGGTTTTACAGTCACGTAGTGCTGTGCCTTTGGAAAGGTCCTCTTTCCTCTTGCTGTACAAAAGATCCAGAAAATAAAGAGAGAAAAGGAACTAGCTACCCAGGGGAAGCGGTAAAAGCGATGGCAAACGACACGTGGTTGGTATGCAAACTGCAAACTCAGAACAGATAAACCAAAAGAACAAACTTTTCTCAAATCTCCTGGAATTACACAAAAGCTCCCTGTTATTTCTAAGGGCAGCAGGCCCAACAAGACAGAGGAGCAGCCTAAGCTGCCAGCAGATCTTCATATTTCCATGTTGCCTGTATCTCCAGTCCAATAAACACACATTCCAACCAGCTGGCCCGTGCACTGCTGTGCCAATAGGTTGTTCTTTATCGCTATTTGTTGCTTGTGCACAGCTTGGACATACAGCAGAACCGAGAGTTTCCAAAGGGAATAACAAACATGCCTGAGAAAATCACTTATTTGGAAATAAAAACGCTTAAAACAACGCAGATCATTAGGAAACTCATTTGGGATTCGCGTAACTGGTGTAACTCCAAAGCCAGGACCCACCTCCATGGAGGACAGCCACTGCCGGTGGGGGCTCATTCTGCAGCCTGCAGGACAGGTCTCCACTGTGTGCTCCCGAAGGGACATTGCAGGGGACAGTGTCCCTGGGGCAGCAGCCCACCAGGACCCCCAGCACCTTCCTGCTCCTGCCCAGTCCATGGCTTCTGCAGGAACCTGCAGCGAGAACAGCCCCATCACATGCAATTGCTTCTTCTTGCCTCCAGCACAGAATGAAGCATCAGAAGAAAGCAAGGCACAAAGAGGAATAAAAAAACCCAAATAAATAAAGACAGGGGTGGTCGATGCCCCATCCCTGGAAACATCCAAGGTCAGGCTAGATGGGGCTCTGAGCAACCTGATCTAGGTGAAGATGTCTCTGCTCATGGCAAGGGGTTGGACTAGATGGCTTTTAAAGGTCCCTTCCAACCCAACACATTCTATGATTCCATGAACCTGGGGCAAAGAGACAGAGAAGGAAAAAATGAGAATAATGAGCAAAGACTGCATGTGTCTGAGATGCAGTAAGGGGAGGGGTTGACTGAGAGAAAAAAAGGCAAATTCAGTGTCTTCTGTTCACGGGGCCACATGTATCTTGGTTTAGCAGGTTACGCTGCCTCCAGCATTCCCTGGGCGTCTGCCACAGAGATCTGGGCTGACTCTCCACACAAACAAATGGGATTGATTAAATTCTGTCGCACTCTCAAGGATTTCTATAGGCATATGTCCTATACATTTGCAAGGCAGAGATCTGGCCAAATTCCCCGCGGAGTAATTGCTATAGAAAACTGTTGTTTTATTGCCCAGTCAATCTTCTAGGAGTTTCCTATAAAGATTGCAGCTCCTGGATTTTTTTGGCAATCAGACACTTTCCAGATGACGGCCACCTGGGATCAAGTTAGTTTGCTAACCGGCCGAGACAGCACTGAACAGGGATGCAGTTTGCTCCCGATCCGGTCCCAGCCAAACACCGTATCGCAGCCCTCACATCCGATACAGAAATACTTTGGCAAGACAGTAACGTTCTCGGTTGCTTTTCGTTTCTTGCCACCTCCTGCCATTTTAATGGTGGGTCCCGTCAACGCCGCCCGCCAGGCTGAGAGATGGGGTTTCTCTCCAGACACTCTCACAGGACCGTGGACTTTTCCATTCAGAAAACATGGGCGCACGTGAGCTGGAAGAAGCACCGCAGCTTTTCCATACATTTTTCCTTGAGCACTACTCTCTTGGATAAAACCCACCTGGCCATGTGTGGGGGGTTTGCTGGGAGCGTTGTGGGGCCCTGGAGCACAGGCTGGGCTGGTCCGGCACTCCACTTTCATCCCCAGTTCTCTCTCCATGGGAAGTGGTGGAATTGTCATCCCTGGAGGTATTTAAAAGATGGGTAGACATAGTGCTTAGAGATATGGTTTAGTGATGGTTTTCATCAGCGTTAAGTCAATGGTTGGACTTGATCTGAAAGGTCCCTTCCAACCTAGGCAATTCTATGATTCCATGATTCCATCTACAGAACCCAGTGATGGTTTGGTGTGCTTTTCCCCCAGACCTCTCCCTACGCCTTTCTCTCAAGCTTGTAACATGGTCTCATCCTTCAGACAAAGTCAGGAGGGCAGTACAGGTTGTTATGGAGGCACCACGGGGTTGCAGCATCCTGCTCAGGCTTTTCCTGGGAAGATGTGAGATGTCCCCCCACCATCCGACAGGGACTGTGCAGAAACAGCTTAGCCATCAGCAGCAGGGAGGTCCCTGCCCATCAACTTCAACCTGTGCAGCAGACGATCTGGGAAGGCAGGCAGAAGAAGTGCATGGGTGGGAGCGATGCCAACGCCAGAGAGGGAAGTTTTTGATTGCCCTGGTTTGTCCAGAGATGATTTCTGCCCCCAGGACATGGGTGTACGATGTTGGGCACTGCTGAAGAGCGGGCAGCCAGCAGCACGCCAGTGTCAGGAGGCAGATGGAGCTGGTGGCACTGGTGTCATGCTTGTGCATACCCTCACCAAACGTGGCAGGAGGAGCACCCAGGCTGGGGCTGGGCCAGAGATCTCCATCTAGACCCCTCAACAACCAGGATTTGGGCTGCTCACAAAGCCTCTGACTTGAGCCTGCACAACAGCGCAGTGACCCACGGCCAGGCTGGGAGGGGCGCTGGGACCACACCGGGGAGCTGAGCTGCAGGAACCAGGAGCAGCAAAGCTGTTTATCCATTCCCATCAGATCCAGTCACTCCTTTTGATCCAGGAAGCATCTGTCTGGATGAAACGGCGCTCTGCATTATTATTCAGCGTGGGTAAGTTTCAAACGTTTATATGGCAAACTCCACTGCTTCCTCTTAATTGTCTTTTTCTTTTGGCTTTGGCAGGGACAAAGCCCTTGAGAATGGCCACATTAGCACACAAGTGTGTGGGAGGAGGGTGCCCGAAGAAGCAATTTTAAGCTAAATAATGCACACTGCAGCTGGAACGGAGGGTCCAAGGCACTGACGGAAGGCACGGAGGTTACTTCGTCCCCCACTCTGCGACCATCCTTTTTAACGTCTCCTGTAACGCGCTTCCCAAAACTTTCACAGAACCTCACAGAGCAACTTCTGAGAAACTTTGTGTTTACGTGACGTGGTAACACTCTCCTGAGACGTGGTGGAGAGAAAACTGACGCAGCTTTTTTTGTCGCTGAAAGCGATCCCAGGTTAGTATTTCAAGATTGTCCCTTCCTCTTGTGACTGGGGTGTGCAATCTTTTAAAAGTAATAAAAAAACAGGATGAAAGCAATACATGTGGGAGTTGCGAGACCTTTTTCAGCTCTTCGGGAGTGATGGGAAAGGCTCCCATTGGCTTCAGCCAGAGAGGGACCAGACCCACGCGTGACTCTCCAGCCTGATGAGGCTGCCACATATGGATGGTTCCCTCGTCCACAGCCACACTGGAGCTGCTGCAGTTGGCAGCACAAGCCAGAAGCCACTCCTAAACCTACCTCTCGCTGCCAGATACCCAGCTTCTATAATTTTTGCCCATGCTGCAGCAGGATGCCAGTGAGATACAAAGACCTCAGGAAGCCACTTTGATTTCCTGACACGTGGAGCGGCTTTCGGCTCTCAGGTTCAACGAGCTGCCTACAGAAGGGTTGAATGTGGAGTGGAGCTGGCACTAAGGGCACTCCCTCTCTTCAGGACACCTGGCAGGGGGTACATTTTGTGTTGCTGTCCCACCATTTTCCTAAGAACATGCAAAGATTCCTTCCTTCACTTTGCTCAGGCCAAAAAGCACTGACATTCCCTAATAAACCACCAACCCTGCATCGTTTGACACTTTACCCGACCTCTTCAGGACTTGGGTGTATGCAAAAAAGTGAGTCAGCCACCAAGGTGATGGGCAGGCAGGGACGGCAGGGCGGGAGCTGGGAGCACGGGGCCAACCAGGTCACCAAGGCTTCCTGATA
The DNA here is from genome assembly GCA_013400035.1 of Rynchops niger. Taxonomy (NCBI): domain Eukaryota; kingdom Metazoa; phylum Chordata; class Aves; order Charadriiformes; family Laridae; genus Rynchops; species Rynchops niger. Next base: position 533,847 of record VXBH01003597.1, read on the forward strand.
CACCCCCAAACACGCGTTCAAACCCCTCTTTCCCTCCTGCATTCCCAATTACCCGACCCATCTGGAGCTTGTGGCCTTCCCGGTGACAACGCAGTAGCACCGGTGACAATTCCGCCTTCCTGCATGTTCCTCTAGGAAGGCGCAGCAGGTGAGAGCCACCACGCCGGTCCAGACAGGCAGCCTGATCCAATTGTGAATTCCACTTCCAACAGGGGCCAGCTTCTGACAATGGTTTAGGAAAATGGAGGAGATTTTATATCAGAATTTGTGCCCTGGAGGGAAACTACCTTTTAAATTTTATTATTGAGAATTTGGCTTGTGTCTTGAAGCACAAAGGCTGACAGCACTACCGAACCCCTTGGACTGAAACCCTGCGTCAGGAGTCAAAGGAAATTTTCCTTCCGTCTTCTTTGGACTGACATCTTCATCTTTGAGGGTTTATTGTTCGGGTTTTCTGTGCGCTTATAACAACTCTAAAATACCACAGTGCTTTAGAGTTGAACGGGAAATCAAGGCTATGCGTTTCAACTCCTGCAAGGTATGCTGGATTGGAAAGGACAGTTACTTTCGTGGTAAGAAAAGAGTAAACATTCAGCCCAAAGGCAGCACAGCTCATAAACCCACAAATGCAGACAGGCCTAGCAGTTATGAACTTGCTTCAAAAAAGACCAGCAACAATTATTAAACCCCAGCCCAGGCATTTTCTCCTAATATTAACTGATGGCGGCAAAAGGGCTTCCAGGCCCACAGCTCTGCTCCTTTGCCTGCCTTCATTTTAACGGGTTCTGCATAACCTCTTCTTTTTTTTAACAAACCCTCTATTGTCCCAAAGGGATTTTCCTTCCTCTGCTGCTATTTCAGCTTTTAGCAGAAGTTTTCAGTTTCGGTAAGACTTCAGGATGGAGAGCCGATAACCGTGGTCTGTCATAGGGAAACCACCATCAGCTTTCCAATTCAAACATGCACTTGCTGCTATAACCTGAATATATACTGCCTCTGGTTACATGCTGAAAAAACCCCACAGATATGCTGGAAAAATTAAAAATAGGCAGTTCTTACAGAGGGCACGGAAGAAGCTTTGTTCTTTTCCCAAAAGCACCGACAGCTAAAGCTGCCTACAAAGGCCAGGTACTTGTCGCCTGCAAAGCAAATGGAAGAAGAGCCTTTGGACTGACTCCGGCTGATTTTTGGCCAGAGCCTCCCTGCCCTTCCATCTGCATTCCCGGTTCCCATGGCCTCCGAGCGGTGACGGTGAAAATAACCAGAGCAGCCCACGGGCCGCGCAGATGAACTCCAAACTGTTTAGATTACTAAATCTCCATAAATCTAACCAATCCTCTGCCGCAGGAAAGGGTCTGAGGTGTTAAATAAATAGGTAGTAAATTTCACAGGATTTGGTAAAATGAGGATTGTCGTTACTTTTCCATTCCAAGAAGACTAATCTCGGGTTATAATTATCCCAGCTACATCCAGTCTTTTCAATAGCTCGTACACTGATAAATGAAGCGTTCGCTCTCACAAATGCCTCTCCTTCCCCTGATGTATTCAATGTGTTCCAGATGGATGGAGAAACCATTTTTTTCTTTTACACTTGCTAAGCTATTTCCAGGCACCCAGCAGGCCAGAGCGCCAGCAGGTGTAAATCAGCAGAGCTCCGCTGATTTACTCCACTCCTTACAGCCGGTAAGAACCCAGCCCCCTCTATTTCTAAATAGATAAATAGATAAAATAACGTTATTGCACATAGGTGATCTTCCCTGAGCGACGTCCCATGAACGAGTGCGGTAAGAAAAAAACCCCACCAGACAAACACAAAAGACGGTAATTGCACAAATCACTTTGGGCAGGCAACGCAGCCTGCCAGCTCCTGGGAAAAGCCACTTTAATTAGGCTGATTTAAATGCAGACAGGTTTGGGTTTTGGTTTTTTTTTTTTTTTCTTTCAACTGAGGTCTTTGTACACGCTTTGTATGAACAGGAGTTGGCCTCAGAGTCCTCCTCAGCCAAAACCTGTCATAGAATCATAGAATCACAGAATTGCCTAGGTTGGAAGGGACCTTTCAGATCTTCGAGTCCAACCATCAGCCTCACGCTGACAATGAACTATATCTCTAAGCACTGTGTCTACTTGTCTTTTAAATACCATCAGTGATGGTGATTCCAACATTTCCCCGGGCAGCCCGTTCCAATGCTTGATAACCCTTTCAGTGAAGAAATTTTTCTTAACGTCCATCCTAAACCTCCCCTGGCACAACTCGAGGCCGTTTCCTCTTGTCCCATTGCCTGTTCCTTGGGAGAAGAGCCCGACCCCCCCTGGCTGCCCCCTCCTTTCAGGGAGCTGTAGGGAGCAAGAAGGTCTCCCCTCAGCCCCCTTTTCTCCAGGCTGAACACCCCCAGCTCCCTCAGCCGCTCCTCACCAGACTTGTGCTCCAGACCCCTCACCAGCTCCGTTACCCTTCTCTGGACATGCTCCAGCACCTCAATGTCCTTCTTGTGGTGAGGGGCCCAAAACCGGACACAGTCCTTTCCAAAACTGGACCCTGTCCTTTTGTTCCACTAAGGGGAGCCAGGACAGAGGGAAGAGCAACCTCAGCAGAGCCCGCGCGAGCCCAGCTCAAAGGTGCCCAGCACCTCCAGTGCCTGGGATGCTTTTGTGATGAAGAAGGTCAGTGCCGCCCTGCGGTGGAGCATATTCTCCCTCTGCCCAGCCGTGTCGCTCCTCCGTGATGCCCAGGCTTTCCTCTGGGCACTGTGATTTTCCCAGCGCCTGCCCGGGGCCAGCTGGGAGCCCCTCTGCAGCAGATGTCCCACACGGATGTCCCCATGGCGGTGTTTCCAACATGTGTTTACATGTAATGCTCAAGCACTTTCCAACTAAGCACGTGAGCAATTTACCCTGTGGCCAGCGTTAGTTTTAACCTCTGTGCCTCTTCATGCACAATTAAGGCAGGATCTCAAAGCTCCACTCTGGAAATAAATGCATTAATGCTTGTATTTAACTGCCAGAAAGACACGGTAGAAAAATTCACACGGAAATCAGTGACTGGTGAGGGGAAAAAGTTGCTCTGTAAGTCCTGGCACATTTGAGACCGTGACTGCTCTGTGCAATGGGGAGATGAGGATTCGGCGTGAGGAAGGAGACGCAGCGTTTCAGTAAGGACTGCTCCTCAGAGCGAATGCACAATATGGTCGAATTCATGCTGTAACAGTGTTTTAACATGCAGTATTTTTATCTGGACGTTATCTGACAGCTTGTGCTATGTGCAGCACTGCTGGTCATCACCGCGTGTCCGCCAGCGCCTCTGGCCACCGTCTCACAGCCCCCGAGCCCGCTCCCTCTTCCCGGGTAAGTCCCCTGCATCCATCTCCAACTCTGCCTGCGAAACCACAGGGTGACTACCTAGGGATGTGTTTTCAGAGACACAGCTTTAAAAGCTTGTTGTGTGCATAAAATACAGCTTTGTATAAAACTACTGTATCATGAAGACTGTTGAGAGCAGGGTTGTCAGTCATGCCAAAAACTGCAGGAAAGGACTTTTCAAAGCGAAAGTCTACTTGCTTCGGTAAAAGCCAACTCCCCACCTCTCTACATAGTTTAAAGATGACAAGGATGTCGAGTGTTTGCTAGAGCATCTCAACCAACAAGGAAAAATAAAAGGCTCCACCTGCAAGAATAAAAGGCAGCTGTTCTAGCGTGCGCCCCACTTTCCTTTACGTCAGCTCCACTAACGTCCCGTGAAACGATGGGTCTGCGAGGGAGCAGCTGACTGACAGCGGGACTGGTGTACACGAGATTTATTCCAGGTGCTTTGGTTTAGGTGCGTTCCTTTCACACGGTTACTCCAGTGAGGCTGTACCTAATAAAAAGTATCAGGGATCAAAAGCTAAAATGTTTCCCAGTCTAGCTGCAAATAGAGATTTGTCTCCCTGTCAGAGAAGCTTCAAGCTTTTGCATAAAAAATGGATAAGACGTGTCAAAACTGTCCACGCCCTTCTCTGGGGCACATACTTAACCCTAGTATGGGAAGTCAGTTCCTGACCCTACCTGGGCTGCTATCTGCCTTCCATGGGCTCAGTCGATGCCAATGAAATACCTCTGCAACCGCAGCCCGGTCATTTCCCAGCAGACAACCAGAAATGTCATAGAATCATAGAACGGTTTGGGTTGGAAGGGACCTTAAAGATCATCTCGTTCCACCCCCCTGCCCTGGGCAGGGACACCTTCCACCAGCCCAGGTGGCTCCAAGCCCCGTCCAACCTGGCCTTGAACCCCTCCAGGGATGGGGCAGCCACAGCTTCTCTGGGCAACCTGGGCCAGGGGCTCACCACCCTCAGAGTGAAAAATTTCTTCCTGATACCTAATCTAAATCTCCCCTCTTCCAGTTTGAATATCCTCATGCTTAGTTGGGCAAATCCTACCCAAAGGCTGATGCAGTGAAAAGCAGCTCATCTGCGCCTGGTGCTGCGGCAGATGTCTATAAACCAGCTTGTCTGTAGGAAGAGCTTCACTGCTGTGATGATCTAAGAGCATGAAAACCCGAAGAAGGGCTGGCATGCCTGAACGCTTTTCTCAGTCTCTAACCAAATCAATTGGTTTCATATTACGTTGGACACTGGTATGGTAAAATTCTTCCCTTCTTTTCATTATTATTGGTTAAAAATGCTCGGCAGTGCGCATGAAATCAGCTCTTGACACAGTGTTTACACAGCAACAGCAGTTTTTTCAGCTTCATTTGGGACCCAGAGACCAAACACTGCCCACGGTTGTGCTTTAGGCATCTTTGCTATAACAGCAGTATAAATACGTAATGAGAATTTAAAAGGCAGAAGGAAAATAGATAATGGAGACACCCTGTCTAAATCTTACACTTCGCTCTCACCATCTGAAAAGAGCTATGACCTCCAGGGTGCACTCATCAACTCCGAGGCGAAGGTGTCCTCGTTAGAGGATGAGCACAGGAGGCGCCTGGCAGCATCCAGAGGGAAAAAGACGCCAAGTTTCAGAGGAAAACCGCCTACTACATTTTTTACACACTGTCATATCTAAAGAAGACAAAGAAGCTTAGCACAGAAATATGAGGAACTTGGTTCAAGCAATTTGGATTTAGAACAACAATAGCAAGGTCATCCGTGCTACTTGAGCACGGATTTGAATCAAATCCCTGCAGGTTAGCCTGGGCAAAGCTGCTTTCAGAGAGCCGAAACCAAGGGAGGTCATTCAGTACCTGGACATCTTGGATGCCTCCATGAGCAGTTATCCACGCACCTGCAAGTCTAAATCACGCAGACTCAAACCACAACCATGACTAATATCACCAGGTGTCACTGGGTGGGCTGATGGTCAGAACCTTGACTGTAGCTCAATACCTTTTACCACCCCCAAAAGGAAGGAAAACCAACATATTTATGGGACAAGCTCTGCCTGAATGGGACTTTTTTTGCTCCTATCACCTCCCCTCGAGGTATACACAGACAACGCTCCCAAAACCCTTTTCCGACGTGCAGCTCTGATCCTGTTCCTACATCTTCAGGTCTTTTCTCTCCCGTTCCCTCCTTCCCCCAGTTCACGGCCACAGCAAACGTGCCGCCTGATTACCCGTTGACACACGCATTTAGCACTCCTGCGCAGGAAGCAACGAATTTGGAAGCTTTTCCAACTTCCCCTCCAGATGATGTCACCCTGGGCGGGCGCCAGGCTGGGTTACAAGTGAAAATCTGCAGTTCAGGGTCAGACATCCTCCTATTTTTAGGCCTGATTTCAGTGTCATGCAGCCAACAGCCGAGCTGAACAGTTCACCTTATTCAGCGGCAAGCGCCTGCCGGGGCTCGAACAAAGCTCGGCTTTGTGGCAGGTGAAGGGGCTCTGCAGCACAGGAGCCCCTTTTAAAGCAGGTGGCAGCTGCTTTGCTCAGCATGGAGCTCCGGCCACTCACACCCAGATGAAAACCACGTCAAGCTCCCTCCCACCCTCCACAAACTGTAAATCCAAAACCAGCGTCTGAATTTGATCTGGCACCGCAGAGCGCTGCTGGCTGTGTCCCACCCCATGTAGCCCTCTGGAAATTTGCACGGTGAGAAATGCGTCCCCTCCCAGTACAAACTGGGAACTGGCAGCGTCCCAGGGGATGGGGCAGAAGGGCCCTGTAGCTACAGCGTGGTGAGCCCCTGGCCCAGAGAAGCTGTGGCTGCCCCATCCCTGGAGGGGTTCAAGGCCAGGTTGGACGGGGCTTGGAGCAAGCTGGGCTGGTGGGAGGTGTCCCTGCCCAGGGCAGGCGGTTGGAACGAGATGACCTTCAAGGTCCCTTCCAAGATGGTTCTATGAGATTCTCGTTAATGGCAAAATAACTCTTTGCATTAATTTCCCTACTTGCAACACACTGATCAGCCAATGCCCATGTTGTGCTTTGGTCATTTAAGCAAGCGATGTGTTGCTGCAGGTAAAGCTGGTCCCCACCAAGCCCAGCCTGGGCAGGGGGCAGAGGAGGTTCCCCAGAGCACATCCAGCCCCCATGCCCCAGCCCACTGTCCTTAGGGCAATGCAAAGCAAGAGATGCTGCTAGCACATGATCTGCCTGACTTGGTTCAGGACCTACAGGTGCCCATCTCTCTTCTGTAAAGGCAACCCGGGGGACCAGCTTGGGTGTTTGCTGCTGTCAGAATCGTGGCAGGATGACTCACAGCCCTTCCTTCTGCAGGAACGCAGCCTCCGTCTGCAGCACCACAGCGACGTGCTCTGCATGGCCGAGCTTCCCACCGAGGGACGAACTCCACGACTCTGCCCACGTGGAGACCGACAGTGGGTGCAAGGGGTTGGGAGCGAGTGGAAGCTGGAAATGCAAACCTGGCACCCTCTCCTCCCTGTACACATGGGACCGGGAACGGAAAAGCAACCGGAGCCGTGAAATGAAAGCACGTGCTGGCATAAGCAACATGCACGCAGCATGACCAAGATCACCCTTCAAAATGACTGCAGGCAGTCCCCAAAGGTGACGCAGAAATTATACTCCCACAGGGAATGGTCCTACGTACCAGGAGCAGCATTTCGCAGAGTGTTAGACCCAGCTGATTACGTGGGCCCATTTTAGACTAAGAGCGGAGTTAAGAAGAAAAGGCAAAAGCTTCTGAGTCAAGCTGCAGGTCAATGGGAAGAGCGATGGTGGGTGCAGCAGCTGCAGCCGGTGCTCCCCAGCCCGGCTCCCCATCGCCCCGAGGCCCAGCAGCGTTTTTATGGCTCGAGTTTGAAGACCTGACACAGGACTCAGACCCCCTGCAACAGCACCAGCCCCACACACTGAATGGGCTCATCTTTCGGCAACCTGCAAGTGCACAGGGCTGAGGTGTAACCGTATACGCTGTTGACAATGACTGAAAACCACAAACAAGTAAGAATCGTCAGGGTTTCAGGGCAAAGCGTGAACATGAGTCACGTCCCAGCTGCAAGCTGTCTTCATCCCCAGCAAAGAGCACTGCCCGGCGCTGGCGGGGGAATGCAGCTCCTCACCCCACCCCAACCCCTGTTCTCACATTATGCCCTTACTCCTGCCACAGTCACGTATGGACCCATCAGAGTTTCCCAACACTTGTAGACCTGAAGCTGGCACTGCAGGGTGCTTTGTTTTCAATGCTGGGCGACTCACATCATGCCTGCTGAAGGGGATGAAAACCAGCCACCAGACCGAGCCCAGCAGATCAGCCGGAGGGGCAGCAGTCACAGAACCACAGAATGGCAGGGGTTGGAAGAGACCTGTGGAGATCATCCAGTCCCTTGCCAGAGCAGGGTCACCCAGAGCAGGTGGCACAGGAATGTGTACAGGTGGGTCTTGAGTATCTCCAGAGACGGAGACTCCACCACCTCTCTGGGCAGCCTGTGCCAGGGCTCTGCCACCCTCAAAGGAAAGAAGTTTTTCCTCATGTTGAGATGGAATTTCCCATGTTCCAGTGTGTGCCTGTTGCCGGACACCACTGAGAAGAGTCTGGCCCCATCCTCTTGTCCCCCGCCCTTTAGACATTGATAAGCATTGATGAGATCCCCTCTCAGTCTTCTCCAGGCTGAACAGACTCAGGTCTCTCAGCCTTTCCTCATAACAGGAAAAGTCCACGTCTCACGGTGGGTCCCTTGGCCTGAGCAGGCTGGCAGCCACGCTCTCACGCACCTCAACAACCACCCGTCTCCATCACCTCTGTGGCTGCTGGAGAAGCCACACGCCTGCAGCAGGGCCTCCATCGTGGCTCCGGGTCCAGTGGTGATAGCTACTGGTCCTCTGAGCTCATGACACCTCTGAACACCCGGCTCCCCGACAACTGCATGGCCGCGTCCCCAAGCGTTCGGCCATATGAACACAGGGTCCCTCAAGATCAGAAAACGCACCAGGAACTAACCAGACACTCTGGGTTTAGAGGAAAAAAATGAATGTTACTAGATAAGCGTGTCAGTGGCCCTCCAGCATCCGTGGGCCACACAGCACAGCATCAAAGCATGAAAACTCGGCTGTTTCGTGCTTGCAGGGTGCTGGCACAAGGTACTGCTCCAGCACCGCTGCTCCTGAGCATGTTTAGAGCATAAGCAAGAGCCCAAGCCAGAAGATGAAATTTCAGATACTGAACCATTTGCTCTGAGGGAGTTACATCAGCAGCTGACTTGGCCTGCCCCTCTCTCGTTTGCTTCTCTCTTCCTTTGGAAACAATGCTTTGGTTTCATCAGAGCAGTCACCCCTTCTGCCACGCTCCCCATGCTGCTCGCTGAGGGCACTCCACGCACCAACAGAGCTGGGATGACATTTAACTACGGAGGAAAAAAAAATAGGCAGAGAAGAGGAACCTGCGTTTTAAAAAAAGAAAACCTCTAGCGAAACCACAATGGTGCAGCTGTCCCAGCTCTGCCACTTCTGCAGCACATTTCAACACGCTCATTAGCATTTTTACGGAAATAAAGTAGTTCGCGATTGGTATGGTATTCATCATCGCTGTCAAATGTTGAACAAGCTAATGCAGCTCGGCATTCTGCAAGTGACAAGTGTTGAGAAACACTGCTGCGCTCGGCCGGCTCCCAGGACAGCTTCGCTCTGGAATTCTCCTACTGCAGCCTTACGCTGGCGCAGAGAAAAGCCCCCTAAAGATAAAAATAAGCAAGGACCTGCTCCTCATCCCACCTCGTAGACTGCTCAGGCTCGTAGCAGGGAGGGAGGCTGGGGGTCTAGTAGGAGCCAGAGGTGGCCCTGCCTGACCAGGAACCCCCCTGTTCCCTCGGACAGGCAGCTCGGGTGCCTGCAGTGACGGCGGGTGCTGTGCAGGAGGTGAGCAAGTGCCGGAGAAACCCTGGAAAGCCCCTGAGCTGCCTCCTCTCAGGCAGTCCAGCCACCACCATCTCAGGTCATGAACGATGTATCTGCGGGGAGGAGCGACACACAGACGCGTGGGACAAGCAGCTGCCAAGAGCTCTGGTGTTACTCACACAGATGCGCATGGCCACGTCTGGTGGAGGAAGGCTGCCAGCCCAGGCTGGCATCAGCTACCAAGACGTCAAGACACCAGGGCAAAAGAGATGAAAAACAAAACAGCCATTAGCTCTGGATGCTTTTTCAGAGAGGGTCTGGAAGTGGTTTAGTCCACATATCAAGCCCACCTGAGCCACGTGCCCTCCCAGGTCCCACTGCCTCTTGCAGTAGCTGGCACTGGTACCGCCTCCTCCTCTTTCAGCCCTTTACTTATCAACTTCAGGGGAGGAGAAATGGAAACCTCTCCAGCAGCTGTCTCTGCTCCTGCATTGGTGTGTGGACGTGAAACAAGAGGGGAAGCAAAACTGCAGCACAGGCTGATGTGGTCACTCCCATCTTGATTTGCAAAATGCAAACTGCTTCCTTTCCAAAGCACCTGAGATGTGACAGCTGACGACAGCAGGGCTGCTAAGGAAAAGCCGATTGTCAGACAGGTAGAAAGCAGACCTGGCGAGACTGCTGGGTCACCCTGCATTTACTCGCTGACCTGACACACTCCTCCCTTATTTTTCCTTGCCCCTACTCCCATCACAGGCTGATCTCTTTTCTGATATTCAGACTAATTTTTTCAGAACAGCACATGAGCATACACACAGCACCCACCACGGCTATGTTTGGGACACACTCTGCTTCCTCAAGGTTTATTCTAGTATCAACAAATAAATTAACCTGCTAATTTAAAAAAACAAAACAAAACAAAACAAAAAAACCCCTCCCCTTTCTCTTTTAGACTGAAGATAATCAAATTTACACATTAGCCACAACGTAGCCAAGCTTTCTATTCCCTCTTGCTCCTTTCAGGTGTGTTTTAGCTCAGGTATCATCTGCATTTAGAATATAATAGAGTAGAGCAGAGTAGAGTAGTTCGGTTGGAAGGGACCTACAAAAATCATCTCGTCCAATTGGTATTTCTAATATAAAACAGTAACTTCACTGGAAAGTAAACACTTGGCTACGTTCAGTTAAGGAGATAGAAATCCTCAAGACACACAAAAGATGATTCTTTAGAGTCAGAAGGTAAAATCTTCTGCTTCGTAAGTTCACCACTTGTAGTTCAACAATAACATATTTCCAATGCAATTCACTATTTTGCATTGCAATTGGCTATATTCTATGCCGAAAAGTGGATGTTTGGATACTAACAGCATACTACAGCAGCAAGAACTTAAACCTTCTCATAGGCCACTCATTCCTAAAGCACCAGATCCTAAAACTATAATTTCTGTGGCTTGACAATTGCACGTACTGGGAAAATTTAAGGCTGTCACCAGATGAGTATGCATATGCTAAGGTACTGCTGTATTTACTCTGAACTTCCTCTACAAAGCCAATTCAAAGATTACAGTAACCAAATTGTGGTCAAGAAATTGATAAACACATGTGAAGATCCTCACGTGGCCAGAGCAAACTGTGATTCTGACGCGCAATAAATGGTGAATAAGACCGTGCCTTGGGATTGACTGCAATCAGCTACCATGCTACAATGAAAAACAACTTGCTGACACTAGATGTTAATAAACATTGCTTAGGACATTAACGTGAATTACAATACAGCTTTTTACAGTGCAAATACAGGTTGTAAGTCTTTCCATTTAATACTTGAAACGGGCTTAATTATCAGGACTGTGAGGCCATCGGAATGCCTCTGGTTCTGTTTCAGCACAAAGGCAGTGCCTCTGCCTGCTCGTTCTCATTACGCACGGCTGGTATGCTCCACCGGGACCCAGGAGATGGGAACAAAGTAATAAAACCGTTCATCTTGGCTGGGGCTGGTAACGCAGTGAACGAGAAACCGAGGGTGGAGGGATGCTGCAGAGCAGTAAGATGGGACTCTTCCTTTGCAAAATGTGTCATGAGCTTTCATGTACTAATGCCGTGACAGCTGCAAATTTATCTATGGGTGGAAATATTTCTTCTTAAGAATAATTCTATAACTTCATTTAGGAGGTTATTATAAAGACCCACCCTGTTTTCCTCAAACCTTAATCAGCAGACGATGGCAGCCTAGAAGACCCTTCCTCTGTCATAACTTTTGTCTCAATCACGTCTTGATTTTTCTCCTGGCAAGCCGATTTCCTACAAATCTGTACAAATTCTGTATGTTGTCTTCAATCAGATAAGAGGAACGGATCACAAGCCACGTTATTAAGAAAGTCAGGATAATTATTCTCAGAGGATAATTATAAAGTGGGGAAACTGAAGAGCAGCAACATGAAGTAACTTGATACAGTTCTCCGGGAGAACAGTGGCAGAGCTGGAGAGAGACGGCAGCTCTTGTGGGCCTCCATCCTTTTATCCTCCATCCCTGGGATATCCTTTATGTCCACAACGACGGAGCTCAGGGATGCTGCAGTAACAGCCACGGCCACGAGATAAATCCCTAATCAAACAAAAAAAACCTCACATGAGCACTGAGAGAGGATGAAGCCATACTGCCAGCCTCTGAAATCATTTTGGAGCCCGCAGGCGAGCAGGGGTCGTGGGTACCACTGCCACGAATACTCCTGGCTACCGCCACTCGCTGGTGATGGAAAGTTCTTCACTCACAAATCAAGACCTGTAAATAACAAGGAGAAAGGGGTAGGTAATTCTCCTGCCCTGCCAAGAACCACCTGCAATTTGACGCACTGACGCACCTGAAAGCTGTTTCCAATTTTACGGGGAGAGAGTTGGAAAAGCCTCAAAGTAATTTTTCTCCGCTTTAACTTGCACACTACAAGGAGGAACAAGGATGTTATGCAGCATTGCAGAATCAATAGTTATTGTGGAAATTATTGGTTTGATGTCAAGGCCAATTAGCTGCAAGTGGAATGAGCACATACCCTGTGCGGGAAGACAAGTACATGTTCTTCCCTAGATGGGAGAGATGTTGGCTGTGAAGGGCCTCCACGCAGGTGTGCACAGAAACTTCATAATTAGCATCCCATTTCCCAATGCTGAAAAACCTAACACCAGCTTCTTCTTTCGGCACACAAGAGTCTGCAGCAATGACCTGACCTGTCCTGTAGAAAGGAAAAATAGAGTGGGCAAACCTGCAGACCAGGCTGACCCTCTGCATTTGGATTTTACACCAAAGAAAGGCTATACTTGTCCAGCTCAATCTCTCACCCCATATTGGAGAACCATGCCGGATGAGATCAACTCAAAAAAACATCTTATCCCTAACACCTTTCCATTACTGCCCTGACTTGCATCAACAGAAATTTTATTCCATGTTGCAGCTAGGATTTATTGCATTTCATGGACTAACCTACGTCATGCCTGGTTTGGCTACTGAGAAAGAGCTCAACATTTGAGATTCAGTCCTGCTTGAGGATTAAGGGCTTTAGAGGAGAAGATAAGTAAAGATGCAGGCATGAGGAACATGCAAAGCTTGTCACACTGAAGGAAATCTGCTGCATAAATTTTACTAAACTTCAAAGATCCAAAAGAAGTGAGACAAAGGAGTTAATTTTCATGACTTCCATGCAAGGTGATGTAAAACTGAATGTTGTTGCAGCAGCTTAATCCACACTTTGCATCTCACCATAGGAGCAGCCGGCACTGAAGAAGACCTTGCAGAGGCCAGGAGGGTGAGAGCCCAGGGAGGGAGACAGCCAGCCCCGGGGCTCCACGCACAGCCCTTCTGCTTCTCCTCTGGACCTTCTCAACTTGCCCGCAAAGCCAACCGCCCCCACCCTGCATTCACAAAACCGGTTCCTCAGTTCAGCAGGGAGCTGGCACTCGTACCGCCGTCACTCAGCAACCCGGCACAAACACCACCACAGAGAAAGGCTCCTGCAATGCTGCAGGCTGAAGTCAGCTTCCTGCACCCAGCTGGAGCCTGCCCACCCCGCAGAAGACCTGTCCACCCCTATCTACTGCAGAAACCTCCCCATCAGCAGACCAATCGATTCCTCCCATAAAAGGCTTTCAGGGACAAAGGGAATTTTTTCTTCTAGCTTATTAAAGCAAGTAAGATGCACCGAATTGCTCTGCAGGCTGGAATCTCCATACGATCACTGAAGTCCCTTTGAAATACAATAAACAGTACAGTAAGACTTAGCTCGTGTCACCTTTTATGCACAACTCTTGGTGGTACTTGGTGGGCAGAAGACATCAAAGATGTTCATAGAAACTGCACTGACCCCTGAAATAAGGAAAGCTGCCCCGATGCACACTCGTGCACTGGAGGTGACAAAAGTTTACCAGCTGGGGACAGCATTTAGCTGAGGATGGAGGGGTACAACAGGATCCTTTGGACCTTCAGGACTACATGCAAAATGCCTTCACTGGCATCACTTGTACAAATAATGTAACTTCCTTGTAGCCAGTGGTATGCTGTGAAACGCACCTGCAAAAATTCCTTGGGATAGTTCCTCTGTTATTTTTTACTTTACTCTGAAATCACCTCTGCATCCATTCGGCTGAAGTGAAGCACCATCATTGTGGTGGAAATGAAAAAAAACTACTCACAGTTGTAGAAACGCAGAGACAACTCAACTGGGGTGATCACCCACGTCCTGAGCTTCGACATCTCATAACTGAAATCAGTGGAAGTCCCGCTGCACCAACACTCGGCGCCTACAACAAAACCCTGATGCCTTTGTGCTTTACGGTTACTTTACAAAAATCGCCTTAGCTTTCAGGGGAGGTCCCGAAGCTGTGGCTGATGCTGAAGTCAATGTACCAACGGTGCCATCCAGAGGTACTTGGGTGTAGCACACAGCCCTGTGTCAGCAAGAACCACCACACAAGTGGTGGTTGTGGACCTATGCACAAGAGAGGACCTATGCACAATCTTATATATCAGACTTTAAACTAAAGCCGCCAGCAAATAACTATGTTTTCTGTTATTTTTAATTTATCTTTCTTATCAGCTTTCATTCACTTGTCGGTTTTTTTCCATCTCTCTCAATACTTCACTGTGTGTTTTGATTTTCCATGAATACTAAACCAGTCATTCTCAAAAATACCTACATCTCTGTCCTCTCTTGGCAAACAGGAGCTATTTCATTTTACTCACAATTGCTAACAACAGGACTCACACCACACGCTCAATTTAGAGAGACGCTCATCTGTGTTTCACTGCCATACAATAGCCTATAATCTCAGGTAAGAGGAACCACACACTGAAATAGGAAACATAACAGTAGAAAACAATCCTTTTTCCCCATCTAGAACAGCTGATGACTCCCTTTCAGCTGAGAAATCATGACTCAAACTTGATAGAAGACGACGTTTTTCCAGCATACGATTATACATATTTATATGTGTGTATGTCACTTGCCTGAACAGTTTGGATGCAGCATCACCTGTGGCATATTTTGATGGGCAAAGTATGTCACAGGAGGTCGTTGTTCAGTAGCAAAGGTCTGATTCACCTCTCTGTGCAGAGATACCGCCTTCACTGACACCTCTATCTCTGTGGCATTAAGATGTGGACTCACAAAGTGATCCTGTTAATACCAGGGTAAAATCAACTGCTGAATTCTTATTTTCTCCTTTAGGAAATTAATGGGATCACACAGATTACAGACAAATAATCCCAACAGCACAAACTTTATACTTACTTCCATCTTTGCGATTTTTAGAGCGTTATTCAGATAGATAACTGATTTTGAGATGTACAATGTTAAAGATGAAAAAATAGTTAATTACAATACACTTGTATCTGTCTTTTTTTCTCAGAAATCATCACTTACTGGCCATTAGAATTAAGGCACTAGGTATTATTTTATCATCTTACACAAACTAAAAGGAACATTGAGAAACAGACTGACTAGAAAACGAACAAAACTTTTCAGATAGCCTATGGCAAGTACCATTCTCACTTGCTGCATCCCTTCCCAAAAGAGCATCCTTCTTTTACAGTCTCAGTATTTGAAAATCAAGAAAAGCTGTAAAAATATAAGTTATGTCAAGTGACAGATGGTGTTGCTGAACCATGTCTATACAAAAAGGCACGGTTATGGTTAAGAGGCAATACTGAGTGTTATGGGATCCAAATGTTGAATGTAGGGACCAATAGCTGTACTGCATTTGGAAAGTCACCTCGAGCCGACTTCAAACCTAACCTGGCCTGAGCATCAGCTGATGGTTTCATTTGCCACCAGGCAACCCTGCACCGTGCCCTGTTTATAACTGCACTCAGGTCTGCTATCGGCAGCTGCAGGGTCAGCTCTTAGGCCAATGAAAGCACAAAATCATGGAGACACCAGCATGAAGAAGGGTTTGAAGGATCATTTGAAAGAGGTGAGTGAGCCTGCATGAGCCTGCACTCTGCTAAGACGGGGAGCGGAGAAACAGCTCACGCGTTCCAGACATCTCAGAGCTGAATTCGTGTCTGGAGGAAACAGCAGACATACGGAGTCCTTCCTAAAGCTGTGAGATATGACCCACAGAGATCACCGAGTTGACAGTCTAATTTTAGAATATCAGCCCTGCTAGAAGTTTCAGCAGACACGTCTTGTATCAAGTGTACAACGCTTTCACGCAGCAGCAAAGAGAAAAAAAAAGAAAAGCAAAACCCAAGAAACACACCAGTTCTATGCACCAAGATGAAAAAATTACAGCAGTGATTTAACAGAAAATATTTCTTTAAAAGATCTAAGACAATATGTCTTCCCCTTCCTGCCACTTTCATACACAGAGTGTTTTCCTAAAATGCATTTTGCAAATGAAAATGTCATCGTCTACCCAAGCCTAACTACTGCACAAGGAGGTGTCTGTTCACACGAGTGTACCTTGATGGCAAATTTGTGCCACCAACGGGAAAAGACCTGGAAAAGACATGAAAAAAAATCTGCTCTTGCACTTTCGCTTTGAACGTGTACCATGTTCCAAACCACAACTCCTTTTCTTTCAGAAATTAATGCGTTGTAAGGAAATTAGAGCCCAGTGTCGTTTGGCAGTGAGGTAAACACAAAGATCGTTACTTACATTTATTCCCCCTCTTTCTACGCTTGCCCCTGTGGAGTGCAGGGTTTGCACTGACCTGTACTTCCCGGTCCGCACTTGCAGAGCTCTCATCCCGCACCGCTGGGCACCTCCGACATCATTCACAATATCGTCTCCAATCATGATGGCCTGTCAAAGCAATGAAATACAGAAAAAACTGGCGTCGAGTGCAGTTTATTTCTGCCATACGTCACACTCCTTTGACATAATAAACAGCTTGATTTGATGTTTAATACTGCCATCAGACAAATTAAACAAGATAATATTGTCATCGTATTGATTAAAAGTCATCCTACCTTGAATATAATTCATGCTATAGCTCCTCGAGCAATGTGCTAGCGCAGTACACATTGCACAATTTGTAATCAGTCACAAAATTCAAAGTGATTTGGCACAGTTCAAAGAAAACTTTGAATTTTATGAAGCTAGTCCTATTCTGTTCCTAATGATGCATTTATGTTATGCTCCACGCAGTTTAAATTACGCTCAACTTCTTAAACATTTCCTTAAAATTGGTATTCTAAAAGCCAGTCAAAAGCCTAAGCTTGCGATCACTGAAACGTGTAACTTTGCAGAGCTTAATCCCAACCATGCTCAGCTTGATACAGAAATTTGGAAAAATCACTGTAAAATCTTACTCATTTATTTTTGCAGATTGTGATATGATATGCACGGGCTTAGCAAGGTTTGCATTACAGGCAGCTTAAATCTGTGCAAACGTTAATAAACTCAACTGAGTAATTACCAAAAAAACGTACCTGAGAAAAGACCTTCTAGCTACGCTAAGATTTGTCTGAGCGTCTGATGAAAACACGGAGCATACACGCTCACTTCAGAGTTCCTGTCTTTGTTAAAAGTCTTCGTTAAATTGAAGCGTGTCAACCAAAGGGTCTTTCTCCTTAACAACTGCAGCTTCAAAATCCCAAGTGCTTATTGCCATCCTGCATTACATTTATTTTATTCTTCAAATTTTAAAACGGTTGGAGGGGCCTCACTTTATAGTTTCAACAAAAACCAGCATATACACAAAACAATAATATTCAATTACTAATCCAAAAATCAAGTTTCAATACCTTCCAAAGGCACTCTGGATTACTCTGAAGAGAACGGAAGCAGCACCTAAAACTGGGGAAATGCACCAGCTCTGAAAATACGCAATCTAGTTTATCTATCTGATTTTAAAGTGTGCTTTTGCACCTTCTGTATCAAAGTGGAATTTTATCTAAAATACATTCATTAGTTGCATCGTTAGCCACTTGATCTTCATCTCGTTGACTTAGCCTGCTGTTTCACAAACGCAACTGCCAGGCTTGCACAGCGATGGCACCTTGCAGCTCTAGAAATTCCTGCCTGAATTCCCCTTCCTTCCAAGTACTTGTGATTACTTTCATACCTGCACATCAGATACACAGAATCACTGTGCAAAGCATCTCTTTTCTTACTAAAGAAATAGCCCTTATATTATTACTAAAGTAATTGCCCTTATATTTTGTGTGGTTTGAGCTTTTTCTAGGGTCGGTCACGACGGGTCCTTGTCCCACGGATGGGACTGGGGAGGCTAAAAAGCACATTGGCAAAGGGCACCAGGGTTGCCTTAGATGGTGCAGTGTTTTCATACAGCTGGCTGCAGAGTTTTAAGGACAAAACCACATAGAAAGTCTGTGTTGCAGGTGCCATGCCAGTTACCAGTTCTACCTAATATAAAATCCTCTTCTTCCTCTGCCTTCAGACGGAAGCACCTCTTTTTTATACAGCGTGCAACCACACAAGAGCCAGTTCATCTTCTGTGTCACCCACGCTTCAGTTCCCACTCCGTAAGCAGTCTCCTGGGCAGGACTAAATCATACATATTGAAGAATTCTGAAAGTCCTAACGCTGCAGAGCTATTTTTATTCGTCATCTAATTACAACAAAATCTTGTCCCACTTACTACATAGCACGTAAAGGAAATCTGAGGCTATCCCTAACGCCCCAGCCGAACAGAAGATTTTCTGAGAGCATTCATAAACGAAACTGAGCTACGAACATGTGTATCTGAAACAGCTTCAGCTGATAAAAACTAAATCCTCTTTTGAGTAACGCATCAGGTGGGCTATGCAAGATTATATATAGTAGGTACCAGCCCAGTCTATCTTCCTTGTCTTAAAATACCGTTCGCATGAGGGATGATCATCACCCCGCAGGTGATGGGGTGCAACGGGATTCCCCCTCAAGTCAAGACTCAGTTGTCTGGGTCTAAGCTGAAATTGTTTATTTTGAAATAGTTTATAAATGCCCATCATTGCTTCATTCTGTCTAGGAGAGTCACAGCTGTGGCCAGGCTTTGAGAACCCCTTTAAGGAGCAGAGAGCCGTAAGGACTTGTGGCTTATGGCCACAGGACTAGGGAAACCATGCCCATGGGGAAAGAGCAACAGCAGGCTTGGGGACAGGTGGCATTTCCAGCTCTCTGCTCACAAACTGCTTCAAAGCCACCAGATGATGGAGGGCTCAGTCTTTTCCATCCTTTCATTAATCGGACCATTTTCCTTATCTGCTCTGCTCATAGAAACGTGTGTATTCCTAATAAGATGCCTTCCCCCGTAGACAGTTCATCTTCCCTTACCACTTCTCCAAACAAGCAATGAAACGGGGAGAAAATGATGGGTTAATTTTAAGTAATTAGTAAACACAGCATGCATACACAGACAAGGAAAACCAAATAATCCCACTGTTTGATGCAGAGCTGCAAAGAACCTGGCAACACCGCTCCCAGCCAAGCACCACTACCAATTTCCTCCCGAGCTGCTTTGAGATATTTAATCATTCTCAACCACTGGCCTTAAGAGCTTCTAATCCCTTCTTCTTATAAAATTCCTTCCAACGCCTCCCCAGGGGAGACAGAGAAGGGTTACGGGGGGACCCGGAGAGTGGGCAGGGGGGAGCCCAGGAACCTCCTGCCCTCCGCCACTCGCACGCCCTTTGTGAGCCTGAACCCAGACATTCGGGGTGAGATTTCCGAAGTAAAGACAATCTCAGTCCTGGCTTCTCAAAACCTTAAAAATGAATTTCCTCTGAAAAATGGGAAAGGGCAGAGCGGGGCAGACCACCAAGCCCTCGTTCACTTGCTGGGGCTGTATTTTACCCCGTCCAGGCAAGTTTTCCTGCAAGATGCCCGGCAGCTCTGCAAGTGCGGCTGCGGATGAGCGGCGATGCCTTTCCAGGCCAGCTTGTGGCATACGCATACAAAAATGTACTCCAGCCCCCAGGGATTTCACAGATTTACTATCGGTGAAGGGCAATAATCACTAAAGGAGGAGCAATTATTCCCAAATCATTTAGGATTTAAAAAAATCATTGGCAAGAAGATAGAGGTCAAAAGGTGCGCTGTCAAGGGAAATAAAAAAACTCTACCTGTCAAACCTGGGTTTAACTTCCTCTCTGACTGCAATACGGTAAGAAGAGAGAGAAAGATATAAAACTGAAAGGTCACATACCCACTGAACACAAGAATTAAAAGATCCCCGTTCATGTTCATGTTTTACACAAGGATCACACCATTAATCTGCTCAATTATTCTGCGGAAGTTGCTTTTTTTAGATCAGTTAAAAATTTACTAAAAAGGGTAAAACGCAGCGAGACAGTCTCTCTGGTTTTAAGACAAATTATCAAAGAATTAAAATGGGTGTAATTTATATTTTCCTAATCCATACAGCTGGTGAGATGGTGCGTGCGGTTGTATACATGCAGTAAATAAAGCACATGTGCACCAAAGCTGAGTGAAGCCACCGCTTTCAAGGAGTTCCCATCAAACCCAACCCAGCTTGCCAGGGAGAATGGAGGAGATGAACGTGACCTCCAAGAATTTTGGGGTGGCAAGGTGTAATATAATCCCCACTGGACAAATGCCTGTGGCACAGAAGTCACCAACACGGTAGTGGTGTCTGGGCCCCAGTCCCCACCTCCCTTCAGGTCTGGGTCTGACTCCTCTTATCCAGAGAAGCACCCAACACCACCAAGCCTTCAGAGATGCTGGTAGGGTGGCGAAAGGGAACCTTAGGTACTTTTGTATGCAAACAGAGTTTTAATATTCACTAAAGTCACAGAAAAATTTTGATCAGAAAAGGAATTATGGAGTAAGAAGATCATAGAATCACAGAACGGTTAGAGTTGGGATCTTAAAGATCATCTCGTTCCAACCCCCTGCCCTGGGCAGGGACACCTCCCACCAGACCAGGTTGCTCCAAGCCCCGTCCAGCCTGGCCTTGAACCCCTCCAGGGATGGGGCAGCCACAGCTTCTCTGGGCAAACTGGGCCAGGGGCTCACCACCCTCACAGCAAAGAATTTCTTCCTGATACCTAATCTAAATCTCCCCTCACTCAGTTTAAAGCCGTTACCCCTTTCCTGTCCCTACGCTCCCTGAAAAAGTCCCTCCCCATCCCTCCTGTAGCCCCTTTAGGTACTGGAAGGCAGAGGCAGAAAGACAGGATGATAAAATGAATGAGGCTTTCGGAAAGACACCGATTTCTGTAGTACCCAGCCATGCTCCTGTTGCAACACAGTGTTTGCTAGGACAAGTTCATTCTGTACTTTGGAGGCTGAAGTCTATGGAAGATGCAAATAAAGAGATGCACAGAAGGAAGTGTGCAAACTTCAAGAGAACATTCAACCCAGTGAACACTTCTAGAGTCAAGCATATTTATGCCTAAACAGATTATTGGTATAGGCTTAATAACCTTAATCAAGTTAAACGTGCCAAGGACATAAGGAAATAAAGCTTATACACAAAATCCTGAATAATGTATTAAATCCATTTACACAAGAAATACGATACATTTACTTTCTCCCTATTCTCCTTGGCCCAACTGGTAATCTCCAAGGCTTCAGGATCCCCTATTACTCTTAATTATTTTTCTATCTTGGAAATACTAGCTGCGCAAACATCAAACATGCAAAGGGCTTCGCATGTGGCCTCTGACCTCAGAGAAGCTGTACAACAAGGCAGGTGAAACAAAGAAATCCACCAGACCTCTAGGTTCTTCCTAAGGCTTCCCAAGCCTGCAGGGTCAGCCAGGTCTGAATAAGCTTTCAGCAGGACTCAAAGCTTGAAACTTCACTCGGCCACTTCACTCCTTTCACAGACGGAAAATGTTCCCCCCGTTGTGGCCGGTGAGCCCAGAGGGGATGCCAGCACGGCGGCAGGTCCTCCGTGCCACTCTCCGGGTGACCTCCCCGGTGGTCCCTCACGCGCCACTAACTCCCCCCTGAGACTTGCAGGTGGCAGAAATGGGAATTGGTTAACTACCGAGAGTTTATGCACTCCAGTACGACCTGCCATAACTCCTGTTAAAGCAGGACAATTTGCTACAGAGAGAACTTTTTATGATTATATAAAACTACCAGAACCTTAACATTATTTAGGTTTTATTGTAAAGCTGTAAAAATCACCCACTGTTACAGCTGCCTTAAAACATGAATCAGGCATTTCAGTAACCTTTAAGATGTGTTATTCTTTGTCATATTACTGAATCATAAGATAGGTCTGGTTACCTCTATGAGGTTTAAATTTCCAATCTATTAAAGTAATACCACCAATCTGTTATTTCTAGGCCATTGAGGAAAGGTTAAAATGAAAATTGGACTTTGGGGAGTTCCTCCTTTTCTAAGTGCAGGTTGAAAACATCTCAGCAGCAGAAGGCAAAGTCAGGGTCTCGGTAAGAAGCAGTTATCAAGGGAAACGACTGGTGATAACTCTATTGATTAAAGCAGCTTGAGAAATTTAAGATTCGCCCCTGTCTAGCATTACTGTGGTGAGACAGCGTTATTAAAAAGGTATTTTTCATTAAAAGTCGGGTGAAAGAAAACTGGAATATGTTTTCAAAAGCACAGCTCATCTAAAATGGTTTAATGATGGTATGGATTAAACGCATTCCACAGGTGGAATAAATTATTGGCAAACATTTTACAAAAGCAGAGGCAAGTAAAACCAGTCCTTGTCATGTCATTACTAATGCAGAGAAGTATAGCTCATTCAGGAGACAGATGAAAATGTAATACAGTGCATCACTAAGGAACCTATAGAACTGAATATAGCGAGTTTTTATTATTACGTATGACAAACTAAAACAAGCTGCAAATCCTTCTCAAAAGAACATTAAAGTTGCAAGGTCAAGCACTCAGAAGTTAGGAAAAGATGTTAGAATTAAGGTAGTTTGCTCTGCTGTAATTTGTTCCTCCTACACATGTGCATCATGATCCAGGTTTTAACTCCAGCAGCATGGACTATTTTTTCCACAGTCGAAAGCACACAGTGACAGTACCATGATGCAATGGCGTCTACTGTGCTCCTCCTTGGCTAGGCACATGCTTCCTTCATCTGGAATCTCTCTGAATACAAAATATTACACCTCCAGACTAGACTTATTACTACAACAAAATGATGTCATTTAACACTAGAAACTATATGGGAAAAAAAAAAAACCTCTGTCAAAATATAAAGTTAGTCACTGGAGGCACTATGGCAAACAGCAGAGAATGAATAAATAACCTCTGCTGGGGACTATTACTGCTTTTCTGTACCCAAAACAAATCCTCCTGAAGTCGATGGGAACCATTCGCCAAGGCTTACCCTATGGACCATCTTTGCCAGTTTAGTGATGCATTAAATCCAATTTGTTTCCTGGGGCAAAGTTTCTGAGACAGGAGTTCTGGTGTCCTGTTGCATCCCTGTAATGACACCCTCCCTCGGTCCCACGGGCCGACACGGTCCCAGCAAAACAGTGTCTGAGGACAACCGCACCGTCCTGCCTATGGAAAACAGCACGCAACACCACTACACAGGGACGCAAGGATAAAAAAAAAACCCCGAACTCCCTCTTTCCTCCTACTCCTATATCATTTCTGATATAAGCAGAAAGGAAACACAAACCTTCATGTATCTGATTTAGGCAAATAGTATCCAAGGGCTGAGCTCTAGAGGTTTTGGGTTGGTTTTTTTTTTTTCCCCCTTTGTTCCTTTTTACCAGCTGCTTTTTCTTCTGCGTCTGAAATGGATTTTTTAGTTTGTTGGTTGGATGAATAGATTGAATACTTGCCATGGCTGTACCTGCTATATTATGTTCAGGCTGAGCTATATTGTTACTGGGAGGATATCGACGAAGTGAAGGGAGTACAGAAAAGAGCACCACAGCGGGTTGGGGTGCAGAGGGACCGAAAAACGAGGGAAGCTGCTGAAAGCTAAACACAGTTTTAGTACGAGACAACTACCGTGATGATAACAAGTCTAGAAATAATTGGAGAGAGAAAATATCCAGGAAGGCAAGCAGTCATTTTGGTTGTTACCTAGGGTAAAACTAGAAATAAGGAGATGCTGTTTAATAAAAAAGGAGATGAAGCATCCCGATGAATCTCAGAAAAAGCTGCCTGCCCACGAGACCTACTTGGCTGTGAACACTGTCGCTACGGTACTTACAGATGCCCAGTTGTTTGGCCCACTGATAACTACTCTGGACAAAACATTAATAAATGTGGAGCAGGGAATGCTCCTGCACAGGGAAGGAGATGGATTAGATGGCCTACTAGGTCTTTTCCATCTCCCCACTCTATAATAACGTAAAAGCCAAGCACATACTGAATTACAGGGCCATAATTTCATCTCCAGGCTCTAGGGACCTACAAGCCACCCAAACTTCACTCCTGTTGTTTATAATGTCACCAAAAACCCCAGATGGAATTATTACCTTGTAATTCACTGCTGTCTGTGAGTCATCTCATACTCATCCTTACGTCCTGTGTGACATAACAACAAATCAATGAAGAGGATCTGGGCACAGCCACAGAGAGGGGAAAAAATGGGCTGTATTAAGCAAGCAGGAAGCATCACACATTCAGCGTGTTTCTGGAAAGCGTGATGAATCCAATAACACAGGAGAAGTTTTGGGGTCAGTCGGTGCTTCTTGGTCAACTAAATTAGAAAATGCTTTACTTCGGCCTTTCCCTTTTACTAAAAAAAGGTAGCCAGTGTGACACCAAAGGGAAAAAAATAACATTTTGGCTGCAATTCCACCACACTGCAGCCTCCAGTCACCAAGTGGACTGCTAGGCATTGGGGCACCTCTCGTCTTGTGAGGTGTAAGTCTTCCATAATTCCTCGGGAAAACTAACTTCTATTCTTCTGTATTGTTTTCTTTAGCCTCCAAATAAAGGAATTTCACAACAGAAGCGCATTTTCTTTTGAACTATATGGCTAGGGAGGAAGGTGAATGAGAAAGCGCAACACAACAGTATAAGTAGAAGGAGAAACTGCAGTAGAGAATGGCGGGATGTATGGAAGATTCTAAATTGGGTAGAGGTATGGATGGCACAAGTCAGAGCACAGGTCCCCACTTGCTAGCATTTACTCTCTTGGCTTTCAGTCCTCTTTTGTCTGCTTCGCATTATTTGATGGACTGGACAAACACTGGAGTCTCCCTCTGAAACATTTTTCAGCCTTTTTTTTTTTTTNGGGTTTTTTTTTTTTTTTTTTTTTTTTTTTTTTTTTTTTAAGATAATTCTTCGGAAGATCTTGAACATAACTATTTCTCCGAACACCAGGTCTGGAAAAAAATATTTGCATATCCACCCAGAGTTTATCATGTTGTCCTGGCCACATTCCCTTCAACCTCCTGTAACTTTCCATGAAAACAGCAAACCAAAAAAAAAAAAAAAAAGCATCAGTGCGCATAACTACATGGCACAGCCAGTAGTCACAGCATCAGAAGAAACCTTACCTCCTGTGGTGGAATTCCCATTTCTGCTAAGGCTGACTCAAAAAATGCTTTTGCTGGTTTTCCCACTACTTCAGCTTGGACATCACAAGCATACTGAAAAAAGAAAAAAAAAAAAAGAGAGAGAGACACACACAGAAAATGCCGATCAGAAAAGGATTTGTTCAACTCCATACTCCAATCAATTGTATTAGAAGTATGCGATTAATGATTTTTTTCTCTTAAATACCACAATGGATTTGTGGGCGAAGGTGAATATCGGAGAATTTGCATAACAGAAGTGTTTAATGTTCTCTGGCAGAAGAGGAAGTCCTCCTGAAACATCACAAGTTACAAACCTTTTACATCCTCCATCAGGAGAACAGTCTTCAGACTCAGTTCCAGTATCACTCATCTTTGTAAGAGCACCACTCTTACAGAAATAGCAAATATCCTTCATATGAAATGATACTGGAGGGCCTTAAAGATGTAGAGGGTTTCTTCAACCACCTGGCATATTTTTAATGATTCAAGTGACCAGTTTTATTTTCCTGCAACTAAATACCAGTACTATGCTGAAAAAAGGTGTTTCTAGCTTGTTCTTAGACAACTAAAAGCCTGAACATATGGGGGAGGCAAAAACTCTCCCCAAAACTCACGCAGATATAAATGAATGTGCTGCAAGCACATATTGCATCCACGATCTTCTGTGCTTGTATACTACCCTACTTTGCGTTATTCTCTGCATTCACTATGTATTTTTTTCATCTCTCTGCAAGCCTATAAAAGAGAGAGTAATGATTCTCTCCTCCTCTCACCCTCTCACTTATCTATTGGGTTCCAGTTCTGCACAGACTTAATCAGGCTTAAAAGCAGGATTGCACTGAAGTTTCTTGCTGAATAAGGGCCTTTTGCTGTACCCTGTTAAGGGCAAGGGCTGCATTCACAGCACTACACCAAACATAAAACGGACCTTCAGTTTTTCTTGGGTATCTTGCAGACGATATTCCATGTTTTTTTTTTCTGACTCCTTCTTTTAAGGGCCTCCCTTCCAATAAAGGTACCGCAATAGTAAAAGTTCACATTTTAAATAAAATAAAAATCATGAACAAAGCCAGAAAACAAATGAATCCACCCGTCTTTAGGATGCAGCAAATGAGTTTCAACCTGTGGAAACTTCCTTCCCCAAGGTGAGTAATTACAGAAGATGACCCGTATTTATACCAGTTACTCTTTTAACAAGGTGCACAGAGCGAGTAAGCATAATGCAAGCTATAAAATACCTCTAGTGCCTTCATATATGCTCCAACATCAAGTTTCAGACCATCGGTTTCTTTATAGTAGCGCCTGGAAATTAAAGTGATAAAGTTTCAATGAAATGAAAATGTTGGCAGTTAAATACAAAGAAACCACATTTTATTATTTCTGTGCCTATATAGATGTCCATATGGCAGCAACAAAAAGTCAAGTCATCAGAAACTCCAGACCCTTAATTTAACACCAGGAATTAAGTAAAGGACAGGCTCAATACCGTGCAACGCTGGGAAAAAGATCTCAGACCGGATGCCCACCTGGCATCTGGGACGCAACTCCACCGGTTCAAAGGGATTTCAACTAGCTAATATCAAGGATGAACTTGGCCCGGATTTTATTGCACAGAGTACTAGCTGCTTGCAAAGGACAGCAGTTACATTGCTCTTCCTTTAATCAGCGATGGAGACCCCTTGGCAGATACAAGATGAAGGCTGGCACCAACCAGCAGCTCTAACACCTTCTTTAGTGTATCTGGAAGGGGGCCCCAAACACTTGACCATCACTGCTTCTCACCAGCCTCCCACACGAGGAAAGCCAGGGCACTGTTTATTGGGACTAAGAAAGCCCTCCAAGCTAAATTTTCTTCCTCCTAAAAACGTTCCTATTGCCATGGAGCTCATAAAATTAGTTAGCATCTTTACAGTGTTTTTCTGGAATAGCAAGTCGCATTAACGCAGGTCGTCCAAGCTCTCCTGATCAGAGCAAAGACAGGTTTCTATATGCCAGGAAAAAAAGGCAGGATGAGCAGTCAGTTAAGATTTTATGCCTTATCCTTCTGCCATTTTCGATTATTCAGCACAGCCTCTTTTTAAAATGACCACTTGACCTTTGCTAGAACAGCCATTAACCTTCTATAGTCTAGCGTAAACAGCTTAATTTTCTGACAGTGGCATGACAGAAGAAATTACAAAGCCAATTCCCACTCTCAGCCCAAAACAGATGCTAAATGTAAATCACTCCATTTTCAGGAGGAGGGCATTCTGCTTCAGTGACTCTGACACTTTTCGTTTTCTATGGAACGAACTAAAACTTCAACCAAAATCAACCTACTTGCCCAAGGCAGACACCTTGTTAAGGTCCACCCAATTACACTGGTTCTGCACATTAAAAACGAAGCTGGCTTGTGGCTGGTTTTTGTACGTGGCCCTTTGCATCAACGAGGCTTCTATAGTTAGGTGAACAATTCATCCAATTTATAATCTCCCTTCTTCGAGTCAGAGAACTTACCTACCAGCAAAACTCATTCAGAACTCACGTTCACATTACCTAAATGATGAATCNAATGAAAAATAACATTTCCAAAAAAATAACAGTGGGTCTGTTTTAGAGCTGTCTACATCAATGAACGAACATATAAATACTTTTATATGCACAGGGTACGAAGGCATTTGTGTATTAATCACGGTGCAAATCTTAAACAAAGGTTGATTCTGTATTTCATTTTGAAAAACAGTATCACATATGACAAAACTTGGTTATTTTATGCACATTAGCAATTCTGCTGTTGGCTCAACATATTCTTCTTATCCTTCTAACTGAGAAACGGTAAGGATTTTTTGCCCATGTTGTAGGATCAGAGCGCGAGTGTCAGGTAAGGCAACACAATGGATTTAACTGCTCCTTCCTGCTGATAAATTCTACCCGGCTGGATCAATAACCCACAAACTAAGAAGGCTTTTCATGCCCATTACGGTCCAGCGAAAAAAGTTGCCACTACAGTTTCCTCAAGCTAAACCTGCACAGTCTTTTTTAAGCCTATACATTGCACCACAGATTAAGAATAACTCCTTCAAGGCCGTTGGGATTTGTCATTATTCAGCGCTAGCATTAATAACCTCCTGTTTAAAATCTCAGAACACATCTAACTGAATTGTTTTCAGGAAAACATTCAAATTCCCTGACTGGATTTTTCCTGCGTGTGAAAGCAGGAGGTCAAAATTTACCTTTAATGTTCAGAGAATAATTTAAAATGTCTTTTGATATTCAAACCATCAAAATAACTTATCTGCCACTTCAACAGCACCGTTGTTTTTGCAGGTCTTCACCATACACACCAGCCCAGCCATTTCTCAATATATCCTTGACTTCTCCCCTTCGGTCTTCCTGGCCATCACACTTTACTCACAGCCAGAACATCTACCCCCACCTCCCACACGGTTCAGGTGGAGTTTAGTGCATTGCAGCTACTTTCATAAGTTGGTAGGGTTTCTATATTGGCAAATAAACACTCTCATGGCTTCTTATTCCTCCTGTATAGCAATCTGCAGGCCACCAGCATGAAAGTGCTCCCCGATGTATGACATTTTCATACATATGAATCAATTTGCCAAGATGCTAATGCCAACTTTCAGAGACGGCATCTTTAAGTGCCCCTCCAATAGCAAGGGGTCATGTACGTCACACAGACCATTAGCCGCCTCCAGTATCACACCTCAGCCACTACAAACGTGGGCAGAATTCGAACCTGGCAGCACAAACCTAGCTGACTGTTGGCTGAAACAGAATTTTGGACCACCTGATCCTTCTCACCACTAGTAACTTCAGGATGCTGGAAGATCATCCACACTAACAGCCCTTTATCCAAGCATGGCCTGTTGGACATTTTTGTTTGGTTTGGGTTTCTTGCACTATTAAAAATCATTTATTTCCAGTTCAAACAGGAATGCATGGCTACAGGGAGCAGTTAAATCAAGAGTTGTTATCTCTGAGATCTTGCAGAGGCAAAGACGAAATCACAAGCAGTGTCTGTAATCCTACTGGCCTCTTGCAATACTCATTCACTTGGGGGTCGCAAACATCAAAATACAAACTCTCCATGATTTCTATGGGGTTTTGAAGAGGCTCTCAGACTTGCTCTTAAAGCAACAAATGTCCTTTTGCTAGTGGTTTACAAAACTACAGCTATTTAACCCTCCCACTGCCACCTGCACTGACATGGATTGTTTCATCAAGGTCTATCTCGTTCTTGAACACTGACTTTGAAGAGTGGGAGGCTGGCATTTGCTGTGCTGATACACCAGGACGTCTCCAGGCTCTCTAAAGGCTGCTATAATTCCTCCTCAGAGGAGCAGCTACATTTCTCACCCTCTAGCACTTGATGAAACACACCCACACAACTGCTTACTCTGCACTGTCAACAGCGAAAAGACCACCAACAGTTGAAATTAAAAGGAGGCTTCACCCAGCACTGTAGCACCACAGAGACCCTTCTGATGAGTGTTTTCAAAGTCAACTGGAGGATTTGGCATAGCAAGTTCAGTTACTTCCAGTGCCCTCTGCAATCCTGCATCAGCACAGGGCTGAACTGTGTCTCCTGGGGAGCACCTGTACCACCTCATTTTAGAGATCTATTTCAGTGTAATCACTTCAGTTTTCCCTCACACCCCTGGAAAGACTACAAGTAAGTGACTCAGGACAGGACGCCAAGTTAGGCAACTGAACTGAGGATCCTTCATTAACAGATACCTGAGCAGATCAGCCTGCTAATGCAGACACATAGATTAATCGCCTAAAAATTGGTAGTGTGAATGCCAACACCGGTATCTGGCCTCCATTAAGTACAAAGACACTGGGGGAAATCAAAAAATGTAGAGACTTGAGGAAGAAGCAGCGCTTAACTCACCCTCTTCCAAGGGAGATCAAAACAGGCTTCTCCATCCCTATCAGAACTCGGAAAGCTTCATTAAGGTTTGCATACGTGAAGTTTTCTGCTGCATCTCCGATAACCACGCAGTTTGGGTTTGCTTTATCAATCTCAGCAAATTCAGGGACAAGATCTACAGAAGGAGGGAAAAAAAAAAAACCAATCCACAAACCCCTTACCATTTCAGATCCTATAGGAACTGATGGTTTTCCCCCAGATTTGTGTTTCCCTTCATTCATTACACAACACATTAAAAAGAAAAATATCCAAGTCCAAATAAACTGTTCTTCAGACCGCTCTGTTCCTGACTGGATCCTGCTATTCATCTGTCCTACAACAAAGAGGAAAATAAACCATTTTCTACCCTTGCCTTAGCTCCCGCCACCCACGTCTCAGTGGCTCATTATACCCAAGCACCTAGACCACAGCTAGGAGCTCTGCCCCACACGAGCTACGGGAATTCATTGCTCTATCGCAATCTCCCACATCTCTCTGGGCTGCCCCCCTACATGTCCCCGCATCTGCTGCAGCGTTGTCCCACCATTGTGCACGAGCAAGTGTGGCCTCAGGCTGCGCTCCTTCAAAATGCGGTAGGCTGCTGGGGCTGGGGCAGTCACTTCGGCCACGGAGATGTCAAAGCCCATGCCCTGGAGCTTCTTTACAAACTTCTCCCGGGTCGCTTGAGTTTCATTAGTGCAGAACCGCAGCTTCAGACCAGATGCTTTGATCCTGTTGAGTAAAAGCAGCAGAGGGGTTAACTCATAGAAAATGAGCTAAGAGTATCAGTTTTGCTGTCCCACCCCTAACTTGGATAATTACAATAAAAATGCAAAGAGGAAATGGCAGAACAGGAGATGGATCCCTTACTGTGACCAAGACACACCTGAAATATTGATTCTGGGCACTACAGCTGCAGTTTTCACATGCAGAGCCCCTGCCATAGCATGTCACTGCTCTTCTGAAACAGAGAGCTAAGCTGGACACGGCAGCACGGGTGATGGCCACCATCCCCAGCATACCACAGCACCAAAAACTCTAAAGTCCAATTCCTTTTCTTTAAGCTGGTCCATGGATGTGGACACACATGACCTAAAGGCACTGCACAGCCGTGAGTACGGTGTGGTGCCACTGGCTATTAGCATTTTAACCTGGATTTTCACCTTTCCACTTCTGCAGACTCCACGCTAGAGGCCAGCTAATTCCAATGACGCTTATACCAATACTGAGGTGGCTTCAGTTACATTTGTCACTTAATTTCTCATAAAACACCTGTGCTGTTACTTGGTGGGTAATCCTGAAAAATGTGGTATTCAACTTATTCATTAACAAATGTTTACAGGTGAATCGCTTCTGAAGGAAAGAAAACAGGGGCCCAAGTGCCCAGAGCCAAGGATATGGTTTCTGTGGATCGGTTCTCTGCAATCGCATGCAAGTCCTCCGCCTCTCAGCAGCTTTGTTTCCCCACCCAAGCTCTGGTGACCTGCCAGGGATGTCACGAAAATGCCTCTTGTCCAAGGATGAGTTGTCAGCTATTTGGAGAACCAATGTATTTCAAAGCGTCCTTGGAAAATTAGAAGCACTGAAAACATAACAAAATTTAAAAAAAAATATTTGCCAGAAGACTGTCACTCAGCTCCTCAACTATATTAAAATGCCTAATTTTGGTCGTTTTTAGTGTGAATTTGTACATAGTTATCTTTGAGGACCTATAAGCTAATATAGGTTTAGACACCCAGGTAAGTTTGGGGCTAGGTTTATAAATTCTTATTAAAATATTATTACATCTCTTTGTGTTACAATGAAAAAGGACTTTTCTATTAGGAAAGCCTCTGCATTGATTCTCAGGACAACAAAACGCAGTGGGTTCCTTTCCTAGGGAAGATGATCCCAATTGGTCGGTGTAAACACCGAAACCGCCTCGAGGTAACGCATTCGATGACGAACTTCCCACCAAAGGATTCTTAGAAATCCAGTCCTGAGGCAGAGAGCCCCTTCCGCTTGTTAAAACTGCACGCCAGTGTCTTCTTCAATAATGCGGGTGATTCATTTCTTTCTTATTATTTGTCTTTCCTAATCATAGGTATGTGAATTATCAATTACACTTAGTGGTTAATTGCCCTTCATAAAGATAGCTTTTCTATTTTAAATTAGGCAGTTAATATATTGTAACTAATAGCATCCACTTGTACATTATAAATATATCTTCATTGATTGGAGCAGTGAATGTGAGATTCACTCACAAGTTAATGAAGCAATTGAGTGAAGAAGTGCAGGGTGTACCCAGGGAATAATTATTGTTAATGAATTATGATGTGACCTTCTCAGAACAATGAACAATTGGTGTGACAGTGGGATGACAGTATTCCACATCTGTTATTCGAAACATGGTTTCAGCTGTAGTTAAAAAGCAAAGCAGTGTAATTTGGATACATAACAAACTTTAAAAGAGTGTGCCATGGTTAAAAAAAGTCTTATTCTAAATACAAAGCCTGTCTGCACACTCTTAGGAAAAAATCCCGTGACTCATGACTGCCTGGAAGCAGACATTTGTTGAATAAGAATCTATTCTTTCTCTTCCTGAAGGTCAATGAAACGAATCCAGGAACAACACTAACCACCGACAAGTACCCTCAGGGGCGAGCTTGGTGAGAGCAAAAACTCAGTTTTCCTATACTACAAATTTAACTTTTTTTCTCAGAATTTTAGATGAAAAACAGAGTTACGCTTCTGAAAGGTTTGACCAAAGCAGAAGGAGCCTGGACACATCCTGGACTGCTTCACGCCTTTGTGGCCACCGGCAATTACCATGTCAACAAACGAGCTCAGTAACTGCTGTGGATCAGGTGAGGACTACAAAGAGTTAGACCAAGCTGGTCAGAGTCCTCTGGCGAAACACGGAAAGGACTCTCAAAAATATCCTGCAACACTCTACAAAAGAAAAACCACCAAGAACTCCAGAGAAGGCTTGTTTCTACAGAAATACCTTCTCAATTAAAAGCCAGCTTTTCCTTCAAAGTTAGCATCTCCGAAAAGACCCTGTGCTAGCTCTCCACCAAATCCTTGTACGATAGTCACACTCACTGGTACGAGCATGATTATACACACACCGGGACAAATCCATCCCTCGATGCTCAGCACAGGCACTGTGAGAGGAGCCTGCAGGCCGGCACGCATCAGCAAACAACTATTAACTCAGCGCTTAAATAATTAGGGAGAGCTTTTAACAACAGCTCTACGTGGGGGGAAAACCCGCCTCCGCTCATGTTTACAGTGGAACTCTCCTTCAGTTTTCATGGCCAGGTTTTGCACCAGGAGGAACTAAGAGATGCCTTGAAAGTCTAAGTGAGGGGAGATGCTTTGCACGGTGAGTCAATACTGTACTGGAGGCGCTGCTGCTGAACTGGCCAGCTTAATGGGAAACCTCGAGCTGCGGACCTGACCCAGCCACCAGCATTCACGTTTTAAGAAGCGCGTGCAGAGCAAACTTACTGCAATTTCTCGACCCAGCAAGTGTGGCGACGTTAGGAGAAGAATAAAGAACAAAATTTGTAACATGATGCCTCAGAAAATAAAGAGCAAGGGATTAGATACCTGCAGGTACAGAAGAATGAGGCAACAGCAGATGAAATACACAACACACATTTTATCAAGATCTCCAGCGTATTACAGATTTATCAGCATCTCTACTACAGAAGCACCGTCATGCCCAGGAAGCTCAGGCAATCAGGACTTCAGACGACCCCCATACATCGTGGCCGTGATAAAGATCCCAGTCAGACTCCAGAAGCACCAGCAATCGATCCCGATTAGAGTGCGAGCCGAGCACGGGCACAGGCAGCACTGTGCTCCTCGCTGCGGGGACTCTGCACAGTCCAGGGAGCTGGGGACATCCCGAGGCCGCCTCTTGTACCCCGTTCGGGGCTGGCAGCAGGCTCACCGTCAGACAAATCCACTCCATTTCCAACATGACGGCTCACACCGCTCCTGATGCCTACGAGAGGAAGGGGGGAACTTGAACCTCACCTGCGTGAGGGCATGGGCTGGGCGTGAAGGGAGAGCAGCTTCTGCTTTTTCAGGGTGTCACAAATGGCAAGTTCGGCTATGAGCACCTCTGTGGCAAAAGAAATGTGCCGGAGCCCCTCTCAGAGGGGACGGCAGAGCGTGCCGGGCAGCAGGGAGCAGAGGACAAGTCCAACTGGGTCCCACACAGGCTCTGCAGAGCAGGCACTGAAGCAAAGGAATAAGTCACAGAAAAAACTTCCAAGCCCAAAATTGTAAGTGGACAGATGGGCACTGAACTAATACACCAACAGGTGGGTAAGGAGACTTTCTAAGCCTTTCCAGAGGAGGGATTTAAACCCACTCCAGTCAGAAACAACCACTTGGTTGCCTAAACAATCCTTAAATCTAGGACCGGGCACGCCATGAGCACTCGTATAGGGCAGAGATGGAAATGAGGTTTTTAATTTCAGCCCCGAGCTGCCCCGCACGCTACGGCAGCTCTTTGAACTGACCTTTACCTCGTTCTGCCGGAGCAGGACACGACGCTGAGTGACAATGTCCCACAATGCAATTACCGTGCGTCAGATGAGCCGGTCCCTTACAAATCACCTCGAACTTTACACATCTGCTGGCTGTCAGCATCTGCCAGGTTCACTCACCCGAAAATAATGAAAAAACTCTCATTATTGTTCCATAACAGGTAAAGTGTTAGGACAATTATTAGACATCCTGACTGACCTTGTGCAGACTTAACCAACTGCCCTTGCCAACCTTTATGGGCAGCCTTTGGGCACATAAAATACAAAATCTGTTTTTAGATGACGTAAAGGTTGCAACACCAGTAGGAAAAGAAACAGCCACGGGATCTAGACTGGAAGCCATCACTCCTTAAATTCACGTTGTCCCACACATGGCAGAAGCGACTAAGGACACGGTATAAGGCTAAACTTCAGACTTTGTCCTCTCTCTTTTGCAGGGAAGGTTTTTCCTAGCACGGGAGCAGGAGGAGAGCTGTGCCCACGGCCAGCGGGTCCTGTGCAGCCAGGCAGGGGGGCAGAGAGCGAAACCCTGGAAAAGGCAACAAGCCTGAGCCTGGCAACTATCCAACACCAACTTCAACGGAGTTTGGAAGAGCGCTGGTTATGAGATTTCCAGAACTGGCTTTTTATCCTGCTTTTGGTTTTTCAGAGTGGTATGGTTTTGTTTTTATTTAAAAGCAAAGAAAGCGTGCTATTCATTTATGCTATTTGACTCTTTTGCATCAGCCAATTAATACCAGTGTAAACTTGACAGCATTTAATACCATCTCAGAAACACGGGAAAATAACAACACCAGGGAGTTATCTGCCTACACCCAAACAATAAAGTAAAACCAGGACTCGTGCAGAAATGCCTTCCTCCCACCCCAGCAGGGCTAACGTTTGCTTATGGCCCTCCGCAAGGGCCAGGGTGCTGGTGCTGCAGGTAAAACGTCGCCTCTCAAGAGGGGATGAAACTGAGCCGAGAAGAAACTGAGCTTAATGGTCAAAAACAGAAATTACTTGCCTAGTTTTGAGGTCAATACAGAAGAAAGGGTTTCAAAAGAGCAGAAATGTATATCACTTCTTCAGCCTGCCTGGCTGACGGAGAGGAGAACCACAGTGCACGATATGCAGCAGCCAGCACCTAAAAATCACACTCAAAATAGAATGATAGGATGGTTTGGGTTGGAAGGAACCTTGAAGTATCATCTAGTTCCAACCCCCTGCCATAGGCAGGGACACCTCCCACTAGACCAGGTTGCTCAAAGCCTCAAAATGACGAATTAAAATGGGGTTTGCAACAAGAGACCATGACTAGTCCTCAACAGTTTGCATAACGGTGGGTAAAAGCTCATCCAGATCACAAAAAGGTGAGTGATTAGGGCAAAGGGACATATGAAAATCTTCTGTGCCCTCAAACGCTGATGACTCGCAGGCGATGGGATATTTTTCCATTGCCCACGAAAGCCTCCGTGGCTGGCCCTGCCACTGCCGGGGAGTGAATCACCCAGCAACTTACAGACTGCTCTACACAGAAAGTAAAACCCCTCTTCTAGCCCCTGCAATGAACAGGTTACATCTTGAAGTGTCAGATTATGTTACATTTATGAATTAAAGCAAATCCTGAGACTGATGTTGCAGGCTTTTCCCAGGAGAACCTCCTGCTGCCGGAGCAGGACACACACTTGAGAAGAGGATGTAAAAGGGATTTCTGGCTCAGCACTGGATGAAAGCGATGAACCCTTTTGGGGTCCAGTTGTGGAAACGCCTGTGCAGCGGGAGAGTACATTCGCTCTGCTTAAAAAGCGTATTTGTGGCAATTACGTATTAAACTTTCTCCATGAATCTGCATTCATGCTATTTCAGCGGCTACTTCAGCAGCAAGCATTTTTCATCTTTACTTTCAGCCTCCGAAATAACGCCAAGCAAAATCATTCTTTCTGAGGGGGGCCAGCCAAAAAAGCTTTCATCCATCCTTAGTTCACTTGGCCAGTTTTTACAGCACAAGTCTCTCCCAGTTCCACAGAAACACTGGACTTCCCAGTGTTTTGCTCAGTGGGCCTGATGAGATCAGAGGAGTGCGGATGAAACCCCACACGCTCCTGTGACAGAGTGACCTTACCCTGCTTTCTGGTCATTCCTTCTCTATCCCGGTGTTCAAACCTTTCTGTCCCTCTGATTTCTTCCATCCTCACAGTATGTCCGAACTGCTTGAATCTCGCTGTCGCACCTCTGATGCTACTTTTGTCCCCTGATCTCCTGTCATTCACTGATGTCCTGTCATTGTTCCTGAGTACAGCTGAGCTCATTAAACCTCCTGTTCTCTGGTGGTCCAGCTTTCTGCTCTGTATAGCAAGGCTGGCCTGACAAATCCTTACATACTGCACTTTTTGGCCCCGCTCCCCCTTGGATTCTTGTGTCTGAAACTTGTCTCTACATCTGCTATCTCACGAGCACAATTTCCTCTCCAGACCCACATGGCTCACCTCGCTCTATATATAGAAGTGGATAATTTGGAGGGAATCCAAAGGAGGGATTGCAAAAGGGATTAAAAAATAGGAGGGCATTGCCTTTGAACACAAATGAAGGCAGATTAATAGGCACATATGAAGGATCCACAAGGAAAGAGGCCAATGTTATTTAAGGGGGGCAAGGGTGAAATAAGAAAGGGTACCGTTATAAAACTAAAGACTCTGGAAACACCACTTGGAGACACTGTTTGACAGCAAGGACTGAAAAATCACGAAACTGTAGTTCAAAGTAAACTTTAAAAACCTACCAACACCTTTATTTAGGTATTTCAAAAATCTGGAATTTTTCAGGGGTAGGAAGTACTGGAAGCTGTACTTCAAAACAAACACGAAATCTGTTTTGTCCTGAATACTCTACTAAGACTTGCTTTCTCTGATGCACTGATTACAGCTGGATACCAGAAATATGGAACAAATTACCTGATACCATAAATCATATTCCACCTGCCTGAACAGAAGGCTAGACGACAGATTTGTAAACAACCATACACCACCACAATGAAATCTAGAATTAAGCATTTAATAAGAATAATACATGCTTTTGAAGTGAATTTGCAGAAAGGAAGCACAAAGCACAATATACGAAAAATCTTTCTCATCTATTATGTTCAGTAACAAGATGCATTTAATCACTGCAGATTACCAAATTAGCTTAAAGTATTACACCTAGCAGTCCCAGACTCTAACCACACCGCAGGAACTGAATCAGGGCTCCTCACCTCATCTTGTAGGGGCTGGCTGATTGTAGCACCGCAGCAACACAATACCGCGTACTGTTCAAACATATGAGTGTATTTTGTAACAAAAGTAAGCTCTGGCAGACTTTAAAAACTTGGTAACTCTCCACTGTGGAGCTCTCAAGAAAAAAATCTGAACTTCAGGGATTCAGTTAGCATGAAGAGGTCTGGAATATATTTATTTGCATTAAGCAAAACATTTTTATGGATAATATAATGAATCATATTCCAATAGCTTTCATTCTGTGATAAAAACAGTTGGGGTTTTTTGCCTCTGAAGCTACTAATTATGCCATGTAAATTTCAGTCAAAACCAAGTTATCTTTGTCACTGTCAAATTCTTATTTTGTATACAAACAGCACCTGTTTGTAAATAATGAATTATATTTCTCAGAAAAAAAGTAAATTACCTAAAGGTTTCATTTAGCCTATTTTATAGAGAAAGAATTCACTCTCGCATGCTCTGCTTACCTACTTTACAAAGTACCATGCTATTTCATTGCAATAGCTCAAAGATCAAGCTGCGTTACAACAAACTTAATGGGATTTTAACCTGGAAGCAATCGACAGCTACTTCCAGTGCATCACTTGCAAAGACAGCATGGAATCCGAATGGGAATACTGCTGAGGAGATGCAAAGAATCGGCGTCGATTCTGGGATTCCAGGCTGACTTCACCAAATGTGAAAGATGGNACAAGTCTCAAGTTCTAAGGCAGAGAATGAGGCAGTGCGCTGCACATCCACTTCAGGGCTTTGTGAGTCTTCATACAAGGTAGTGGACAAACAAGTACCGTTAGGTCACAGGTATCACTGTAGCATCTTCTATTATTCTTTATTGGTAAATATTTGTATGGCACATAATCGTGCTGACAGACAATAAGTAGCTCAAGACCCTAAAGGTTAATGATGTTTAAATTCCTAAAGTGTAAGCACTTAGTCATGCAATATGTGTAGAGTGGAATACCCACAACTTCAGGGACACAGATATTTTTAAAATAATAGTGAACACTGCTAACTAGGAAAGCAAATAGGAGTTAGGAAGGTCCACTGCTCTCAGAAAACTGAAGCCATAGCTAATGTTACAGACTAGAGTGGAGCTGTGACAACTCCACACGGACTGAGGATCAATTCCTGGATTTCTTTCTGGCTCTGCCAGTGAATGGCCACATGACTATACAGAACTGCTCCATCTTTTTGTGCCTCTGCTGATCCAGAAAGGGCAGGTGACACCTACCCTTCTTTGAAATCCGTGGACAGAAAGTGCAAAGAGACAAATGCAAAGACAAATGAATGGATATTTACACAAGAGTATTTTAAAGTCTCTTCGTGGGAGGAACAGCTCCTTTGAAATCACATGTGCTGAAGGCGTAGCAAGCCTTGAAACTTTGAACATCTGCACAGACTGTGCTAAGCCATGCTTTGGTTACCATCTCTAACAAAGATTTCCTCTTCCTTGTTGCACACACGCTTTCAGATGGCTCTTTGTAAACTCACAACTGTCCCACACGAACCCCCGCATGCTGAATTGCTTTACAGTTCCAGTTCCGCTTACTCCCCTCACAATTTTCGCCTTGTTAGACTCTCCAGGTATTTTATTTTAACACGACTGTCCAGCTGCTCCCCAGCCTCCCTGCTCCCCAGATTTCCGTTGCTCTTTTAAAGAACTCTGTAGAAAGTTGTGCTAACAGATGCACTATACTGGCCAAACAACAGGATGTTGTAAATGTCCAACTACTATGTGCTTTTCATATGGATATGCTAATGGGCACGCTATCAGCACACAGCTGTAAATGCAAATAACAGAGCACAGGCTGAGCATCTTTTATGGATGTTTAACCACCTTCTGTCTTGTAAGAGACCAGCTCCCTGCTATTTGTAAGATAAAAAGCGAATAGCTCACCTCGTGTCAATGCTGTGTAAATCAATTAAGACAGTAACAGCACGGTACAGAGGCACTGTTAAGGCTGGCTCCAGAAGAAGCCTTTAAGTCACCGATGGGCTTTCTGATCTGTTCCACAGCCAGTTAACCACACACACTCAGAAGAAATGTGCTTTACTTGACTCTTTTATAAGAATTTTTTTAAAACAACAACAAACGTATGCCACAGTAAACTAAACAATCAAGAAATGTCATGGGTTAAACGTTTTAAAAGGCTGAATTATCTAATCAATTTGCTTTTGGATTTTCTA
This sequence comes from Rynchops niger, assembly GCA_013400035.1. Lineage (NCBI taxonomy): Eukaryota > Metazoa > Chordata > Aves > Charadriiformes > Laridae > Rynchops > Rynchops niger. The sequence goes on from VXBH01003597.1 coordinate 573,941, forward strand.
GTCATCCACCACTCCAAAACACCCACCTGATGTTAACAATAACAGTCACCAGTGGATTTAATGGCATTCCTGGCACCTTGGCTCTGGGTTAAACCAGGGGTGCCAATGCCCTTAGGCACAGAGGTGCCTGTCTGCTATAGCCTGGCCGAGTAACAAGAAGGCTCCAGATTTGCCTTAATATTACACGAGCACAGGAGGTGGTCTCCTTTGCACAACACATACTTCTGTAGCTCATCCTTTCGGCCTCCGATTCACCAATTCCCTTTCAGTGCACACTGAATCCTAAGATACTTCACAGGGAAGATTTGTCAGAGATGCAGGTACACTAGCAATAAATAAAGCATTCCCAGTTATAACACTAAGTGCTTTATCACAAGTTATAACAACTCGGACAGTGACTACTGACACTTTCCTCAGGAGGGTCTCTACAGCACAGGGAAGCGTGTAACTGAATGTCACCTTGGTCAGTATCCATTCAGTATCCATCAGCTTCTTTGGCCATTTTTCCACTCCATATGATTGTACTGCTAGCTAAAAACAAACAAACAGGAGAGAACCACCCCCCCCACCTCCCGCCCCGCACCCACCATAAATACAAAACGGACCAGATTCTGCTGGCAGGAATTACATTGCTACTCTCTCAAATGCTAACTGAAATAACAGCATCACAGAATTTGGCTGAAAACAAGAAAAATAACGCAACAAATATAGTCTTAGAGGAATCAAAATGGCTTCAGTCATATGAAACCAACAGCAAATTAAAATGTTTACTTACGATTTTTATTGGTGTGTACTATGTGTTGTTACACAAAGTTAATTGCTGTAATGGTGTGGGAGATGATGTAGCAAAACAATCTCAAGAGAACAGGTCAGCTGTCATATTATGAGAGTTCATATCTGTAGTAAGGTATTTAAGATTCCTATTGGACATATAATAAGCACTAAAAGATTTTAGACATCTCTTTTAGCAAAAGATCATATCAATTTCAATTAGTTATAAAGTTCCCAGCTATCTGCAATTATGATTCTTTCATTGATACAAAAATGAAGTAATTAAAAAAAAAGAGCCGCTTTTAGCTTTAATCCATCTGCTTGAAACCACCAGCCTGTACTATGATGCAGACACAAATATTAATGACCAACTGGCAATAGGGTAATGAGTCAATAAAGATTTTAAATGGTGTGAGCTAGAACAATTACCACCCTAATAGGCAGATAAATAAGCCTACTTGACTTTACCCAAGGAAAATTATTATTCTTAACCACTTACATTGAATGACCTGAACAAAATGTTTTGGGTTTTTTTTTCCTTCCTGGCGCTTTTACATACTCACTTCTGCTGTCCCCAATTTCCACAGCTGTGACCACTGCTTCTTTATTGCTTATTGACATGAAATTCCTCGGAGCCCACATATGCTAAAAACAACCATCCTGTTCCTAGCACACTCCCTAGGAAACAAGCCTTGTGTCTGTCGGGCTTCTCTGAAGCTCTGTGCATTTCCAGTATTTCAAGAGAAAGCCTGTAGTATCTTACCTTCAGCCCAAGGCCAGAGTTTCACTGTTGTTTTATCAGCATATTTCTGACATTGCCGTAAGTTAAATCATAGTTTACATTGCCTCCATATGGGAGTTTTCAGCAAATGCAGTGACAAAAGTTATTAAATAACAGCCTGCAACCCAATGGAAAATAAAGTTTAAAAACCCAGGAGAAAAAAAAATACAAACATGTCAAAAGCATCTGGGGAACCATGATGCAGATACTATCGAATATATCCTGGCTTTTAAAGGAATTATCTGATCTCCGACAGTAATTATGCAGTTGTTGTTACTTACATTTGGTTTGGCCATGCCTGGAGGCCTCACCTATGATCTGGGCTGTCCTGTGCTACCCACTGCACAAACTCAGCACATGCGACGGTCTCGGCAGAAAGTGCCAGCCAGCAAGAAATGAGAGGATGGGGGTAAGACACGTTCTCCTGGAAGATGGAGAGCAGAAGACCCTCCTTCACTGACAGACTGGCTGGCACAGGCATCAGCTCCAGCCTCAGTGGGAAGCAATAATACCAGGAGGATCTGAGTGAGACAAGAAGGAAACCCAAGGAAGTTTAATCCTGGCAGTGGCTGCCCTGGCAGTGCCTGCCCCTTTGCAGCCAGAAAACAGGCTGTTCTGTGCACCCAGGGGAACACAAATACTTTCATTTTGCTACAAGCCTTTTCTCTTAGGGTCTCTCTTGAATCCTGAGGCTGGAGCATAGCTACGGAAAGGCACAACAACAGAAACTGCACTGAAATATTGCGTAAAGAGGACATGGAGGAACAGAAGTCATACACCATCCCATGGAAAAGCCACATGCCACAGGATTTCAATACAACGTTTTTATAAAAGCAACTTTTCCCTTTGCCTAATTTCACTGAATTCCCTTGGAGCACTGCTCTCCTGTCAGCCATCCTGGCACCTGTGGCTCCCCCTTGCTGGCTGGGGCCAGCTGAGCACCACAAACAGGCCAAGAGCCTCAATAAGCCTTAAACTCACTTCAAACACCACTTTCTGACAGCACTGGAAGCTCTGATCCTATAGATGAAAACAGAAGATTCATCCAATGACACTTAATGTGCTCACTATATGTATTTCAAGAAACATGAACAAAGATATCATTAAAAAAAAAAAAAAAAAAAACAACACAAAAAAGCAGCAAAGATTTCTTTTATTACCAGTGCACCTGTTCTCCAGTTCTGCCTTTTCTATGGCGGCTCCACCAACATACAGGCATGTATTTAACTACTCTCATATGATTAATTTTAGTGATTTCAATATTTCCTCCTGTATATTTCCCTGCTCAATAAAGCACTCGCCACAAGCGTGTCTGTGCCGGGTGGCCCCAGAGGACAGAAGCCTCAGAGGCGTTGGCCAAGCAAGCTGTCAATACTTCACACTAGCTCAGTATTTTGACATATAAAACATTTCAAGTGGGGTACACACAGCAGCACTTGCCACAGGGAGCAGATTTGGATTTTCTGCAGCGGGTAAGTGAAACATCACATACAGCCAAAAGGCTCTACTGGAAACCCATGACCTCCTGCAGCAGGGCAGAGCCACAAATCAAAACACATCTTTAAACAAAGATGGCCCTGTGGCCACTGCTCTCCCCCAGCCTCATCCTGCTCCTCTCGTCAAGCAGGGCCGATACAGACACATTAGCAAGTCAACCTAATGAATTAAAGTTAGTTAAGTTAAATAAATGAAATCACTGTCTGTTTAGCAGCGGTTACTTAGCTTGTGTTAACTGAATTACATTACCATTACATTGTCCAGTTCTGGGCACCTCAATATGAGGGAGATCCCGAAGTGCTGGAGGGAGTGCAGAGGAGGGCAACAAAGCTGGTGAAGGGCCTGGAGAATAAATCTTACGAGGAGTGATTGAGGGAGCTGGGACTGTTTAGTTTGAGGAAGAGGAGGCTGAGGGGAGACCTCATCACTCTCTACAACTACTTGAAAGGACATTGTAGAGAGGTTGGTGCTGGTCTCTTCTCACAGGTAATTAGTGATAGAACAAGAGGGAATGGGTTCAAGCTGCAGCAGGGTAGGTTTAGGCTGGACATTAGGAAAAAATTCTTCAGAGAAAGAGTGGTCAGACACTGGAACAGGCTGCCCAGGGAGGTGGTGGAGTCACCATCCCTGCCTGTGTTTAAGACTCGTTTAGATGTGGTGTTAAGTGATATGCTGTAAGGGAGAACTTTGCAGAGTGGAGTTGATGGTTGGACTCAGATGATCCAAAGGGTCTTTTCCAACCTAAATGATTCTATGATTCTACCCAGCAAAAAGAGTTCACTCCCTGTGGGCACTGGCGAGTAACTTGCCGCAATACTTGGCTTTTGAGTCACTGACAAGCTGGGCAATCATTAACTGCAGCGCTGAAATTCTCTGTTTCTGCTGGGTTGCAAGTTCTCTGCAAGAATTCACAGCTAATTTGACACCAAAGCCAACCAATTTACAGAATCACCTTGCCAGTGCAAGCCACGTTTTAAAAATTATTACTGGGGAAACGTACCAGGCCTCCTATACACCTCCTGCTCTTGCTACAGGTGCGACGACAGCAGTAAACACAAAATGAGGCGGGATGGGCTCTGTCTGCAGTGCTCTAGGCTCCCTTCCCCATCAGCCCCGGGACAGCAGATGCGCGTGACTCCCTCACAGCTTAAACACGCCTTAAAAAAAAATACCAAAAGCGACCAAAACATTCCCGTTTGCGGTCCTGTCCCACTCAACTTCACGCAGCGAACCAGGAGGCTGCGCAGCCAGGGTGGTTTCAAACCCAGACCGCCTTTGGGTGTCGCTCCAAAGCCCAGCGCCAGGCCCACGCTGCAGGATTTGGGGTGCCCCCCCCTCCCCTCACGCCGCCGGCCCCGCCTCGGCCTCCTCCTCCCCCGCCGGCGGGGTGGGCCCGGCCCCCGCCGAGCCGTCGGCACCCACCTGCGCACCGCCTCCACCGAGCCGGCGATGGGCACCCCGCCATCGCCGCCGCTGTCGTAGAGGACCCCGCTGACATCCAACAGCAGCCCCCGCACCGCCCGCGCCCAGGCCGCCATCTCCCGCCCGCCCTCTTGCCGGGCCGGACCGCGGGCGCTGCTGGGAAATGTAGTCCGGGGGGGAAGGGGGTGGCAGATTCGTCTGCCCGCCTCCCATTTAAGTTATTAATTTTTTTAAAAAACAGCTGAGGCGGGTGGCTGAGTGAACCCAGTTTGGTTTTCCCAGCGGATCGCAAGAGCTTCAGAGGGCTGGAGCGGCTCTGCTGTGAGGACAGGCTGAGAGAGCTGGGGGGGTTCAGCCTGGAGAAGAGAAGGCTCCGGGGAGACCTTAGAGCCCCTTCTAGTCCCNAGGCCAGGCTGGACGGGGCTTGGAGCCACCTGGGCTGGTGGGAGGTGTCCCTGCCCAGGGCAGGGGTGTTGAATGATGATCTTTAAGGTCCCTTCCAACCCAAACCATTCTATGATCTTCTACAGCACGGCAAGTGCCCGGTGTCTCCATCCACCGTCCAAACCAACAGCTCCTTGCAGGCACTGCAAGCAGCAGCTGCATCTGGGCTGCCCACTGCCAACAGCCCAGTGCATGGGCTGGCAAACAGCATCAGCAATAAAAAAGCAGCCCAGCAAGTCAGTGAGTGCTGGGGCTTGTTCCCTGTTTCACAAGAAACTCCTTCAGCCATCATGTCCCTGGGAAAAAAAAAAAAATCCATCCTCTGAAATACACAGGTCACCTGAGTCAGACGCTGTCAAAAATAAAGACAACATATGTGTTTCCTTAAAAAATTATACTGCTTTTTTCACTCCTGGAAGGGCTCCAGACCCTCAGCAATACCTTCGCAAGAGCACCCCGGGTCTTGATTTGGGTCAGACTTTTCCAAAGCGATGAGAAGCTTGGTGTGCTTCCACCCATCCCGCAGTCTCCCTTGGGACTGAGAGCGTGGTGGGACAGTGTGGTGGTGCAACCCCACCCCGCACTCCCCCTTTAGTCCATTCGGTGCTCGGTGTGATTTCCACCCACATCTGGACCACAACACAATGGACCAGAATGTTATGTCAACCCATTAACACCTCAGACACATAATGGTCCAACAGAAAAGAAGGAAAAAAGTGGATGGTGACAGACCAGAAGTCAATGGCAACCCCTTAGCACACCTGGCTCCCGTGATTCCTATCACTTGGAAACAATAATGGTCATTGATCACTGCTGACATCATATGGATGGTGGCCCAAAGTTAGGGGGGAGTGGATACCAGAACTTCAAGATCTATCAAGTTCCAGGCTTGTGGAACTGGTGGAAGTACCAGAATATCCCATTGTCTAAGCTGTACCGCAGCGGAGAAGCACCAGAATATCCCATTACCTGAGTTGGGCTGGAGCAGAAAAGTACCTGATGAAAGTCTTGGACCCTGTAAGTAGCAGTTCAAGCGAGACCCTTTGAGCTCTCCTGGATGGCAGCGGGCTGTGACCAGCATCACCCAAGTCGGGACACCGCTCAGGCAAACACCTTGAGGATTGAAAGGCCAGGGCGAGTCAACCCCCCTTGAGTCCTGGTTATTGCCTGCTGAGGAATAGCTGACGATGCAGTGTGGGTATTTACTCCAGACTCAAAGAGGGAAATAGCAACTGCAGGCTGGCCTCTCTCATCCACCTCTCTATATACACATTCGTTCTTACGCGTGTGGGAGTTCTTATACTTTACTGGATCCAAACACTTTCTGTCCATTTTTCTGGGAGCACATAGGGGCACCCGTCAGCTCACTGGAGTCGCTCGCTGCGAAGGGACCTTTGGTCCAAGCAGTTAAAGACTGGAGGGGGGGGGTGCGACTCCTCAAGCGGTGCGTGTTTGTATGTTTGTGCTCATACGCATATATATCAATTCGGGATACCTTATAGTAAGTTAGTGTGAATCTTGCCATTTTTGAATCTGTAATTAAGTCGCTGTTCAATTAGTTTGTTAAATCATCTTGTAAATCCTTAAATCTGTTAACGATTAAATGCCGCTAAAATTCAACCTCTTCATCTGCCTAAAATCATTAATAAATTTTGAATTGCTGCTAAATCATAACGGTGTCAAATATTTCTATCCACGACAGACGGCCACCGGCGTAAGGGCAGATTCCTGCGGAGCTCGTGTTTGCCATGCACCCCATATCAGAGTAGATTCAGACTAGATGTAAGGAAGAAATTTTTTACACTGAGGTTGGTGACACACTGGCCCAGGTTGCCCAGAGAGGTGGGAGATGCCCCATCCCTGGGAACATTCAAGGTTAGGTTGGACGGAGCTTTGAGCAACCTGATCTAGGTGAAGATGTCCCTGCTCATGGCAGGGGGGTTGGACTAGATGATCTTTAAAGGTCCCTTCTAACTCAAACTATTCTATTCTATTCCATGCCATTCCATGCCATTCCGTGCCATTCCATCACACCCTGTACCACCCCGGGTGCCTCTGCGGGTCTGCAGGAACTGAAGTGGGACCAGATTTGTCCCTTGGGGACCAAGGCGCTGATCCACACAGCAGCAGAAGCCTGAGGAGACCTGCATCAGCTCCGCTGAAATGCTGACGGGGCCGTGCCCTGCCTCGATGGTATCTTCTCATACATGCCCAGCACTTCATAAAGACAACCGAGAAAAAACCACTGGCTTGTCGTATAAAGAACTGAACTGATCCCCTGCGTTTTACAATCACGGATAAGATTTTATCAACTGTGTTCCAGCTTTACAGATAATATTGTTTTCTCCCTCGAAAAAGTCAGAATACTTTCGTATTGCTAATACTATCAATAACATGCCACGACTCCCCGAATATTTAAGGAGCTGTGGTGGAATTATAGTCCACTTTGTTTTAGGAAAAGCAGAGGAGCCCTGGCAGCATTGATTTGCATCACGGTTTCTGGAATAGCCTCTGGCTTCTCCTTAAAGATAGTATCTAAACTGTGAAATTCATTAAATAGACCCAGAAATGGATCAGGTTATTTAAAACAACATCACTAATGGCGCAATATCTCAGCTGTCTCCACCGATAGTGAACATTGTCTTGGATAGTGTTATCAGTCCAGGACACCCGCTATGAATATTGATCCGCAGCTTGTTACAGCCATCACTTGCCGTCAGGACAGGTCAGGGTTGAAACCCACCTAGCATCAAAGCAATTTAAAGACAGCACTCGGGCTGAATGTTAATGCTGGAGCTGGGAAACAGACCAACTTCAAACAGACTGCTAAAACTAATCCATGAGTGTGTGCTTTTCCGTGTGCGCCTTCCTACATGCATGTCTGTCTGTAGGTTGGTGTGCACGCACATGTTAAACCGATGATATTCGAAGATGTCTGCTAGCTCACAAATTACACTTTACCTTCTCAGATCCTGCAGACACGACGACTCAAACAGAAGTATTAGTAGTCTCGCATAGATCAGATTAGATTTTTTTTTCCTTCAAACATAAAAAAATCTCTGGCACTGCCAAGGCTTGCGAGCATTCTTAAAATAGTGAACCATGCACTTATTTACCATATGACAATACCTCTGATTTCTCCATGCAGTTTGAAACTAATGTTGTGCCACAAAAAGAATCTCCCTTGAAAAAGATTAAGATGTTCACTAAGACTTCATATCCATTTTCTTTATTTGATCTCACTTCTGAAGCGTGCTGTCTAGCACCCGCAACTGCTCCTCTCCCCTTCCATCTTCCTCTGCACCTCAAGGAACTTTAAATAAATAAGCAATACTTAACCAGCACACAGCAGCATTTTCTAGTTCATACCGCCTTCATTTTCATGCAGGGTCCATCCCCAAAACGAAGCTTTATAGGTCTGTAACTCTAGTGTGTGAACGTCTCAGGACAGAGCTCCTTTCTACATGTGTGCGATATCCCATCCCAGAGGCTGGTGCCAAACAGGCTCTGGGATGCTGCCACCACATAATGAACACTAACAATTACTTGTAATCACATGGCCCTGCATACCTTCATCTCATCTTCTTGCTTTCCCATTATCTTAAAGCCTGTGCCTTTGAAACGGCAAAAAGAAAGCCCAATTCTGCTGAGGCTGAGACACCTCTAAAGAGGAGGAGGGCTGTGATCTGTACATCTTCCTAGGAATAAAAGCAGGTGGAGTAGCAGATTCCCACCCAGGGCTGCCTTCCCTGGCCCCCTCCGGCTGAAGGCTGCCCCTTCATTTACATCTCAGGCTGATCTGTGGTACCAACAAACACAAAACTGCAGGTGAGGGAAAAGCATCCCCCTGAACAGGTACAGATGTACAGAAATACATTGCTACAAGATTTTAATAAGCATGGCTGGCTAGCAGTGGTCGTGGTCATGGGGCTGGTGCACGGTGGAGAGGCTTGACCTGCTGTTCCCTACCATGTCCCAGTTACAGGTATGAACAGACAAAGAGGCATTTCCACTCCAGGCAAGGATGGTTTGTCAGGGGGCTGCTCAGTGGGGCAGGTACTCCCCCAGCACAGGTATGCCTCAGTTTCCCTGCGTATTAACTGGGAACACTGTGAACACCACGTGTGGGCTGCAGGAACTAAGACCAGCCCTTGGCCCAGAGCCTGAACCAGACTGACCCTGAGCTGCCCCAAAATGAGAAGCTGCTCATTCCTCCCTGTGGACCACTGAGTGGTTTCACATCTGAAACAGCGGCTGCTGGCACAGGGAGTGCTTCGAGCCTGGATGGAGCCTGCTCGGCGCAGCAGAGGGATGCAGGAGCCCTCCTCTCCTCTCTGGGTCCCTCTGAGACACCAGCTCGCACCGCTGGGCCACGACAGACGCCGGGAGGGCAGCCGGTGGCTCTTCGGACCCCGGGGGACAGCCGCTGCCATGTGCAGTCGCATCCCTGGGCTGGGGAGGACCCGTGTCTGAGTGCCAGGGCTCCGGACCGCCCCGGCCCACCTCGCCGTGCACCACCACCCCCCACCCCCTCCCCGGGGCGGGTAACGGGAAAACCCCGTCGCCGGGAGGTTGGGATGGAGGGAGAGANCCGGCGCAGCCCTCCGCCGGCTCCGCGCTGGGAGCCAGCAGGTCTCCGGGAAAGCGCGGAGGGTTGGGGGGGGAATGCCGGAATGCCCGGACCGCGGGGCCAAGGCGGCCCCCATCCATCATAAAATCTCCTTCTCCATCTTAGACATCCTGGATCCCCAGAAATTCAGCAGGAGACGCGAAGCGGCCGCGGGGAGNGGGCGATCCCCGTGCGGGGCTCCCGCAGGAAGATGGAACGGGCAGCGGGGGGAGAACGGGGGGGGGGAAGGAAAAGGAGGGGGAGGCTGAGCTGTCTTTTAAAATCTCGGTGATGCAAAGGGAAAAGTTCTCGGTGTCCCGTCCCCCGCCCCGGCGTGCGGAGCATCCTCCGCGCCCGAGGAGGACGGGGCAGCCGCGGCCGTGCTGCCGCCCCATCTCGGATCCCGGCGGCTCCTGCCAGGGCACCCCACGGGGG